>JAVKPL010010609.1:0-45660 GCA_032173675.1 Gastrolobium villosum
AGCTCTGCGAGTTCTTCCAGATCTGTTCAAACTCAAGATTTTCGTTCTGAAGATTTTCAATCTGCCCTTTCAAGGAGATCTTTCTCTACAGTCTCTGAACCTAGTAGGTTCAATCTCCATCTTCAAGGATTAGACACCTCTTCTTCTATTCCTAAACCTTCATATACCCAAAAAGATAAAAATAATGTTCAAACTTTTATCCAATCCCCAAAATCTATTCACTCTCCAAAATCTATTCATTCCCCAAAATCTATTCAATCTCCAACCTATTCCTCTATGCATGAACCTTATGATGTTATCTGAGTTCATTATTGATAAAGAAACCCTTAGGAAAGACTTTAATTCTGAGGAAAGGTCTCCTCAAAAAGAATGGTTCTTCCAAAATTATAAGGGAATTAAAAGGCAACTAATTCAAGAAGAATTTTATAACTTTCTTAATAAAGTAAAGTTAAATATTCTTTTCTTAGATTGGATTCAACCTTATTATGTCCAACAGGACATTGATTATCCATTCAAAACTCCCCAATCTGCTAATGTCATCACAGTTTGGCATCTGAAAGAAGGAGAAGTTGTTAAGTCTGAATTTCCTCCGACAACCTCTTTCTATCTCCCAAAACTTGTTGATAACAAAAGTAAATCTATTCTTGCTTCACCTTTTAAATTAAAGGATGAAGATGAACAAATGTCTTCTATGGATTTTAAAAATCTTATTGAACAATCTAATTACACCAACAAATATCTTCAAGTTTTAGGTGAAAAACTTAACAATACTGTTAAAACTGATTCTTCATCCTCGGCATCTTCTTCTAAAACCTTGGAAAAACCTTTGTTCAGACCTTTCAAAATGAGTGATCAACTCAAAAGAGAATTTGCAAAATTAAAACCTACTCAATCACAGTCTCAGGATGAATTTCTTAAAAAAATTGATGAGAAATTAAGTACATTAGTAATTCCTGATACTCCGCATTATTCGGATCAAGAGACTCAACAGTCTCACAAACATAACACTCGTTCTAAAAATATCAATACTTTGAGTCATTGTGATGATTCTCCAGAATCAGATGACAAATCTGAAATTAAAATTAATCCTATAACTGGTATTAATAATTGGAGAAACCCTTCCAAGCTTTATTACCAAAAAGCTACTGCTCCTGATCTTCTACTTGAAGAAAAGAATACAAGCTTTAAAAGTTTTAATGGTAACAATGTCTATGAATGGAACATAGATGGTCAATCAGAGTATAATATACTCAATACTCTGCACCATATGACTATGGTTGCAACTGCCTATCAAACTTCTCATAATTGTTCTGAAGCTGTCATAGTCAATATTATTGTCTCTGGCTTCTCTGGTCAGCTCAAAGGATGGTGGGATAATTATCTTTCTGAAGAAGAAAGAAGTTCTGTTTATGACGCCGTTAAAGTTGGTATTGATGGCATTCCCATAATCTCGGATGGTAATACTATCCCTGATCCTGTTAATCAACTTATCTTCACTATCATCCAACATTTCATTGGTGATCCATCTTTATGGAAAGATCGTTCTGCTGAACTCCTTTCCAATCTCAAATGCAAAACCCTAGCTGACTTTCGTTGGTATAAAGATACTTTCCTTACTAGGGTTTACACTCGTGATGATAGTCAACAATCTTTCTGGAAAGAAAAATTCTTAGCTGGTCTTCCAAAATCTTTAGGAGACAAAGTTAGGGATAAAATCCGTCATCAATCTCCGACTGGAGATATTCCTTATGAGCAATTGAGTTATGGTCAATTAGTTGCTTATATACAAAAGGTAGCTTTAAAAATCTGTCAAGATGATAAAATCCAACGTCAACTTGCAAAAGAAAAGACTCAGAATCGTAAAGATTTAGGATCTTTTTGTGAACAATTTGGTTTACCCTGCACTACAAAACCTAAAAAACATAAAAAACAGGAACAGAAGCAGGTTAAAACATATAGGAATTTTCGTAAGAAACCTAATTACAATAAAAGGTTTAAAAATGAAAATCCTAAGCCTAATACTGAAACAAATAAATTACAAAATACATCTAAACCGATTAAGCCAACTATTTGCTACAACTGTGGTAAACCTGGTCATATTAGTAAGTATTGTAGGCTTAAGAAGAAACTTAATAACCTAAACTTAGATCCATCTATTGAAGAACAAATCAATAATCTTCTAATCCAATCTTCTGATGAAGATTCTGGAAAAGAATCTTCGGAAGACTTAAATCAAATCCATGAAGATGATTTATCTTCTAGTGATAATTCACAGTCATCACATGATATTAATGTCCTGACTAAAGAACAAGATCTTTTGTTCGAAGTCTTAGATTCTATCAGTGATCCCCAAGAAAAACGTGCTTACTTAGCAAAATTAAAATCATCTTTAGAAACCAGTTCTTCTAAATCTAAAGAGTTATTGGTTCCTAATAAGTTTAATCTTAAAGATACTCTTAAGAAACTAGAAAAGAGTATTACTGTCAAACCTATAACTGTCCAAGATCTTCAGTATGAGATCAATATTCTTAAAACTGAAGTTAAACAAATCAAAGAACAACAACAAACACATCAGAACATCCTTCTTCACTTACAAAATGAAGAGACATCTGATGAGCTTTTAAGATTAAAAACTGATGAGGATAAACTTGATGAGGATAAAAACCTAAAAGATGAAGAATTTTTAGGATTAATTAATCAATTAACCATTCAAAAATTCTACATCCCTATCAAACTCAATGTAGGTAACTTTGACCTTGAAATTGAAGCTCTGTTTGACACAGGGGCAGATTCAAACTGCATTCAAGAAGGTTTAATTCCTACTAAATACTTTGAAAAAACTTCTGAACGGCTTAGTACTGCTAGTGGTTCAAAACTTCATGTTAATTATAAACTTCCTAAAGCAATTATTGAAAATGATAATTTGAAAGTTGAAACACCGTTTCTCCTTGTTAAAAATCTTAAAAATGAAGTCATTCTTGGGACTCCATTTATCAAATCTCTCTTTCCTCTAACTATTACAGATGAAGGTATAATTACTTATCATTTGGACAAACCGATTCTCTTTAAATTTATTAAGAAACCCATCATAAGAGATTTGAATTTTATCCATTACAAACAAAAGCAAATCAATTTCCTTAAAGAAGAAATTTCTTTTAAGAATATTGAAAATCAACTAAAACAACCTGAAGTTCAACAAAAGATCAAAGTTTTGCTTGAACAAATCCAGAATACAATCTGTTCTGATCTTCCAAATGCTTTCTGGCAACGGAAAAAACATATTGTAGATCTTCCCTATGAAAAGGATTTTAATGAAAGGCAAATCCCAACCAAAGCTCGCCCTATTCAAATGAGTGGTGAACTTCTTGCCTTTTGTCAAAAAGAAATTGCTGATCTCCTTGCTAAGGGTCTCATCAGGAAGAGCAAGAGTCCTTGGTCTTGTTCTGCCTTCTATGTCAACAAGCAATCTGAAATTGAGCGTGGTACTCCACGGTTAGTTACCAACTACAAACCCCTTAATCAAGCACTTCAATGGATTCGTTATCCGATTCCAAATAAGAAAGATCTTCTAAATCGTTTGTATTCAGCAAAAATCTTTTCTAAATTTGATATGAAATCTGGGTTTTGGCAAATCCAGCTCGAAGACAATGAATGTTACAAGACAGCCTTTACTGTTCCGTTTGGTCAATACGAATGGAAGGTAATGCCTTTTGGACTGAAGAATGCTCCCTCTGAATTTCAGAGAATCATGAATGATATTTTCAATCCATACTCAACCTTCACCATTGTCTACATTGATGATGTTCTTGTCTTTTCTCAATCTATTGATCAACATTTCAAACATCTTCATATTTTTGTAGATGTAATTAAGAAAAGTGGTTTAGCTCTTTCTAAATCAAAAATCAATCTTTTTCAAACAAAAATAAGGTTCCTTGGTCATACTATTTATCAAGGGACTATTACTCCAATTTGTAGAGCTATTGAGTTTGCGGATAAATTTCCCAATCAAATTATTGATAAGACTCAATTACAAAGATTTCTGGGTTGTTTAAATTATGTAGCTGACTTCTTTCCTCAGCTTAATAATCTAATCAAGCCTCTCCATAATCGTCTTAAGAAAGACCCTCCTCCCTGGACTGATGTTCATACTGACGTAGTCAAACAGGTCAAAGCTAAGGTAAAGGAACTTCCTTGTCTTTACCTTCCCAATCCTCAGGCTTTCAAAATTGTTGAAACTGATGCCTCAGACATAGGTTATGGTGGCATTCTCAAACAGAAAGTCTCTGACAAAGAGCATATTATTGCATATACTTCAAAGCATTGGAATTCAGCACAACAAAAATATTCCACTGTCAAAAAAGAAGTTTTAGCAATTGTTTTATGTATTTCAAAATTTCAATCTGATTTATTGAATCAAAAATTTTTAATCCGTGTTGATTGCAAATCTGCAAAAGACATTTTACAAAAGGATGTAAAAAATTTAGCATCTAAACAAATTTTTGCTAGATGGCAAGCAATCTTAAGTGTTTTTGATTTTGAAATTGAATACCTCAAAGGCACCTCAAACTCTCTCCCTGATTATCTCACTCGTGAATTTCTGCAGGGAAGGTAAACAGTGTCCTGAAATGCCGAAATCGGTAAAATCAACCTCTTCCAAAGAGAGGAAAGGAAAGCTAATCCTTGCTGGGTTAGCTAGAAAATCAGAAAAATCTGGGTCTCCAGCCCAAGAACAATCTGGGTCATCAACCCAACCTGGGTCATCAACCCAACCCCAAACTGGGTCATCTACCCAAAGAGTTGAGGATACTTCCTCTTCTAAACAAACCAAAGCAGATTATGCTATGCCAATCCAAACCCTTCAAGCCTTCCAAGATCAAGGTTTGACTCATCTACCAAAGAAAACCTGGGCTGAAATAGCTTCAGAAGATGAACAGGAAGAAAGTCTTGCTGTTCTGATTGATAACTTAAAAAATAAACAGATTTCTAACCGTCCAAACAGGGCTCTAGAAATTCAACCTAAACCAATCTTTACCCAAAAAACAAAGGCTCAAACCCCATATATCCCTAAGAATAAGTTCTTAGAAGTTATTCAAATGGAACAAGCCTACTGGGATAATAAGCCAACCAAAGTACCTGCTAAGATCTTTCCCAAAGATTTTAAAGGTAAACAATTTCATTTCAAACCCCTTTCTTCAAATAAATCTCAAAATTTCTATGAGTTTGTTTTACTTGATTCAAACTCTATTTCAATCAAACACTATAAAAATCCAAAAGACCCTGAGTTTATAACTCACTCAACTATCCAAATTCTGAAAGTAATTACTCCATCAGAATATGGAAACCCAAACAAAGTTACCAAATTTTCCCAACCTTATGATCCAATTGGTTATAATTACTGGGATTATGAATTAGCCTGGACTAATGTATTCTTTATGCAAAATAAAGAAAATAAACACTCTTGGTTAATTTATTTTAAACAAAATGTTCAATATAAATTCCCTCAATGGTTTATCAAATGGTGGGATTATTTTGGACCAATTCTTGATATCCTTCCACCTATGGTGTTTGAAGGGTTAACAATCTTTTCAGAAAAATTTGACAAACTGGCAGATCCTTTTCCAATAGATCTGCACTTTTTCTCTAGATTTTCTCTGGCATGGATATTTTCATGGCAGTATCATTATGGAGATAAATCTGGCACCAAACTCCCAATACTTAAACGACAAGCATTTGTCAAATGGTGGATGGAATTTGATGCATCTAGAGCTTGCCCAGAAAATGTCAAGCTTTGGTTTAAACAACATCCAAAATTTATCAAACCAGCTGATCCAGAAGATTGCATTTTCCTGAATCAAAAGGCCAAAATTACTGCAGCACTGTCTGCTTCAACCAGTAAAGAAAGTTTTGCAAAAAATTTGCAGAACATTCTTCAACTCCTACAAGAGGAAGAAACTAGAAGTTCTAAACAGAAAGCTAGTTCACCCTCTCCATCCGTCTCCTCTGCAGCAGATGATTTCTACCAAAATGAAGATGATTGTTTTGGAATAGATTTGGCAGAAGATTGATGAAGTTAATCACTGTAGTTTAGCTGATGACAAAATGACATGAGCATGATGTCAGCAGAAATGACGTAATCAGTGACGCAATCAAAAGGTGTCGGCAGGCACTGTAGTCAAAATTATTGAAAGTGTCGGCAGTTACTGTAGCAAAAAGTCCTGTAGCAGTTTACTGTAGCAGCACGAGACAGTTACTGTACACTCAAACTTGCACTGTTGAAATAGTTCCGGTTACATGACCTGTACTGTAGAAATAGTGTTTTTTAGTCTATATATAGGATTTCTTCAGATTGTTGAAGGCATCCTTTAATTTACCAAGTTTTAGAGAGATAGTCTAGAGAGAGGGACTACGAGGTACTTCTGAGTTTTCTCTTCTTCTCTGTTTTTCTCTTCAATCTGTAACTGTAATCTTTATGTTTCTTTATGTTTGAATAAAGTATGTTTCTATAACTGCTCATGTAAAATCAAGTTTTCTCTTCTCATCCCCTCACGCTAGTGGAATTACCCCAGCGTTCACCTAAATCTATTTTATGCCTTTAATTTCTGCATTTTAATTTTTGTCATTTAATTTATATAGTAGTCCGTCTACTTTCCTGCTTTCCATTTCTGCTCTAGTTTACTTCATTTCCCTTTTCACACTTCCGGATCCCATTGGTATCAGAGCCTGATGGGGAAGTAGGAATGTATGGATAGATCTAAATTATCTGTTATTTATCTGAGCCTGATGTTAACATTTTAATATGTGTTAGAAGCATATATGATCAAAATCTTCAGAACGAAAATCTCTTAGGATGAGAAATGAAAGTCTTGAAAACTTGTTCAGCTGTTGCAGTAAGACCCATGTGAAGGGCAGTAAGTCAAATTTGCCGATGTTGAACAAGGGATCAAGAAGATCTCTGACAATCTGTTGCTTATTTACGTTATAGTCTTAATATAATGCTCAGTTGATAAAAGTTAATTTACATCTATCTTTGTATTCATATGGAACCAAATGATGGTGATGATATCTGGGAAATACATCTATTTTGCTCTCATGTTTAAATCTTTCTCTTCCAAGTTCTCCTTCAAATCATCTCAGCCATCCTCTTCTTCCATTCAGAAGGATCAAACTAGGAATCCTTCGAAAAATATCTTTAAGGAAGAAATCTCCTTTGAAGATATCAATCAAGAATTGGATAACTGGGAAATTCCCAGAATTCCAACAAATGAATTATACAAACCCGATGGAAACTTCTTTCGGAAATCTGACTATATAATCAGAACAGCAAGACTTTCTCTTCAATCTGTAAGTGAAGAAGGATGTTCTGATGTGTTTGTTGTTGTTCTTTAATTTGTTTAACTTCAGTTTTAAGAATATTGATCTCATACTGAAGATCTTGGACAGTTATAGGTTTGACAGTAATATTCTTTTCCAGTTTTTTAAGAGTATCTTTAAGATTAAATTTATTAGGAACCAATAATTCTTTAGATTTAGAAGAACTGGTTTCTAAAGATGATTTTAATTTTGCTAAGTAAGCACGTTTTTCTTGGGGATCACTGATAGAATCTAAGACTTCGAACAAAAGATCTTGTTCTTTAGTCAGGACATTAATATCATGTGATGACTGTGAATTATCACTAGAAGATAAATCATCTTCATGGATTTGATTTAAGTCTTCCGAAGATTCTTTTCCAGAATCTTCATCTGAAGATTGGATTAGAAGATTATTGATTTGTTCTTCAATAGATGGATCTAAGTTTAGGTTATTAAGTTTCTTCTTAAGCCTACAATACTTACTAATATGACCAGGTTTACCACAGTTGTAGCAAATAGTTGGCTTAATTGGTTTAGATGTATTTTGTAATTTATTTGTTTCAGTATTAGACTTAGGATTTTCATTTTTAAACCTTTTATTGTAATTAGGTTTCTTACGAAAATTCCTATATGTTTTAACCTGCTTCTGTTCCTGTTTTTTATGTTTTTTAGGTTTTGTAGTGCAGGGTAAACCAAATTGTTCACAAAAAGATCCTAAATCTTTACGATTCTGAGTCTTTTCTTTTGCAAGTTGACGTTGGATTTTATCATCTTGACAGATTTTTAAAGCTACCTTTTGTATATAAGCAACTAATTGGCCATAACTTAATTGCTCATAAGGAATATCTCCAGTCGGAGATTGATGACGGATTTTATCCCTAACTTTGTCTCCTAAAGATTTTGGAAGACCAGCTAAGAATTTTTCTTTCCAGAAAGATTGTTGACTATCATCACGAGTGTAAACCCTAGTAAGGAAAGTATCTTTATACCAACGAAAATCAGCTAGGGTTTTGCATTTGAGATTGGAAAGGAGTTCAGCAGAACGATCTTTCCATAAAGATGGATCACCAATGAAATGTTGGATGATAGTGAAGATAAGTTGATTAACAGGATCAGGGATAGTATTACCATCCGAGATTATGGGAATGCCATCAATACCAACTTTAACGGCGTCATAAACAGAACTTCTTTCTTCTTCAGAAAGATAATTATCCCACCAACCTTTGAGTTGACCAGAGAAGCCAGAGACAATAATATTGACTATGACAGCTTCAGAACAATTATGAGAAGTTTGATAGGCAGTTGCAACCATAGTCATATGGTGCAGAGTATTGAGTATATTATACTCTGATTGACCATCTATGTTCCATTCATAGACATTGTTACCATTAAAACTTTTAAAGCTTGTATTCTTTTCTTCAAGTAGAAGATCAGGAGCAGTAGCTTTTTGGTAATAAAGCTTGGAAGGGTTTCTCCAATTATTAATACCAGTTATAGGATTAATTTTAATTTCAGATTTGTCATCCGATTCAGGAGAATCATCACAATGACTCAAAGTATTGATATTTTTAGAACGAGTGTTATGTTTGTGAGACTGTTGAGTCTCTTGATCCGAATAATGCGGAGTATCAGGAATTACTAAAGTACTTAATTTCTCATCAATTTTTTTAAGAAATTCATCCTGAGACTGTGATTGAGTAGGTTTTAATTTTGCAAATTCTCTTTTGAGTTGATCACTCATTTTGAAAGGTCTGAACAAGGGTTTTTCCAAGGTTTTAGAAGAAGATGCCGAGGATGAAGAATCAATTTTAACAGTATTGTTAAGTTTTTCTCCTAAAACTTGAAGATATTTGTTGGTGTAATTAGATTGTTCAATAAGATTTTTAAAATCCATAGAAGACATTTCTTCATCTTCATCCTTTAATTTAAAAGGTGAAGCAAGAATAAATTTACTTTTGTTATCAACAAGTTTAGGGAGATAGAAAGAGGTTGTCGGAGGAAATTCAGACTTAACAACTTCTCCTTCTTTCAAATGCCAAACTGTGATGACATTAGCAGATTGGGGAGTTTTGAATGGATAATCAATGTCCTGTTGGACAGAATAAGCTTGGAACCAATCAAAGAAAGGAATATTTAACTTTACTTTATTAAGAAAGTTATAAAATTCTTCTTGAATTAGTTGCCTTTTAATTCCCTTATAATTTTGGAAGAACCATTCTTTTTGAGGAGACCTTTCCTCAGAATTAAAGTCTTTCCTAAGGGTTTCTTTATCAATAATGAACTCAGATAACATCATAAGGTTCATGCATAGAGGAATAGGTTGGAGATTGAATAGATTTTGGGGAATGAATAGATTTTGGAGAGTGAATAGATTTTGGGGATTGGATAAAAGTTTGAACACTATTTTTATCCTTTTGGGTATATGAAGGTTTAGGAATAGAAGAAGAGGTGTCTAATCCTTGAAGATGGAGATTGAACCTACTAGGTTCAGAGACTGTAGAGAAAGATCTCCTTGAAAGGGCAGATTGAAAATCTTCAGAACGAAAGTCTTGAGTTTGAACAGATCTGGAAGAACTCGCAGAACTGAAAGAGTTTCTTCTGTCAAAGGAGATTTCAATAGCACCACTTGGGAACTGTTTGATTTCTCTGAAATTTGGAGTGGCTCTAGGTTGAGCAGGTGTTGCCTTCTCGAGCCTCCATTTTTCTGGAAGTATAACATCATTCCAACAGATAGTTTTAGGCACAGTCACATTAGCCTTAGACATGTCAGTGAGAAACAAAGTAGTTTCTCCAGTCTTCTTAGGTTTAAGAACTCTAGATATGGAAGAATTCAATACCTTATACTGAATCCTATAGAGTAAAGCTGCTGGAATAGATCCATTTTTCATGTCTAAACCACTTGTTTCAACGTTCAAGGTTAAGACATCTAAGATATTTCTATCCAGGAGACTAACCATACGATCAGGATAGCAATTGAAAAAGATTGGTCCATTGCTTAGGCTTGTTTCAACAGTTCCAAGTATAGAATCTGTGAATTTGTTATGTCTTGTATCACGAAGGCATAAAAGAACAGAGGCATTAAGACCTTCAATCCCAAGAGGTTTGATAGCAACTTGGACACATCCAATGTGCAGATAATTATAACTTTGTTTATGAGATTGGATAGATGAGTTGGAAAGAATATCCCTTTGAATATATATATATATATATATATATATATATATATTCAGGTGTTGAGTCTATTATATTTGTTTATTTTAATTTAGGAGATGACATTGTCATTACATTATATTTATAGACGGAGACCTTGAGATTGACATGTTGTAATTTTATTTAAAAATTTATTTGACTGGTTTTTTTCATATTAAAAATTGCTTTAAAGCTAAAGTTATAATTAAGAACTTAATAAAAAATAAAGTGATTTGATAAGTTTGTAATTTTTTTTCTCAAAAATATAATTTTAAAATTGTCAAGAATAGATACACACAAATTGGGATAATAGTTTCTTCCATTCATCCGTTCGTTCATTTCTCTTTCATTCATTCTTTACCTCTTGAATTGAGGTGTATAAAAATACACAATTCATAACAGACTACTATTACACACTTAAAACAAATACCGTTACACACTTGAAGCAAATATCGTTACACACAAACTTTCAAATTTAAACTTCCTAATCTAACACTCCCCCTCAAGTTAGTGCATGGATGTCAATCATGCCTAACTTGCTAATTGCTTATTCAAACACTCTTCCAGACATCGCTTTGGTCAGTACACCTGCCAACTGATCTTCAAGCTGGAGCATATACATCATAAGCAACAAGCTTGAACAAGAGAGATTAAGAAACATAAAATAAACGAGTGGGGGTTGTAACAACTCTACAACTCACCCTAAAGAAAAATAAAAAATATGATAAACTAAAATAAAATATTACCTATATGTATAATATTCCCCCTCAAGATGGAGGGACACTCCATCTTGGGAAGAAAGAAAAATAAAACGAATCTTCATGGAACATAAGTCGGAGAAATCGGTAGCACAGCAAATCAACTAGAATGATCATCAGTCTGAAGAGCTGGTAAAGAAAATGTGCTAAAATAAACATCAGCTAAGGAAGGAAGGGCTGGGATGGACATCAGCCACAAAATATAAACAAAATAAAAACGATGCCGGGATGGACATCGACAAAATCAAATGTTCTAAAATGAACATCAGCAACATAAACCGTGTTCCCCCTAAATAGGAAGCCAAAATAAAGCCAAACAATGGCAAAAATAAATCAAATACAAGCCAAATCAGACTTGAATAACACCACAAACATATGTGGGAATAAAATAAAATTGGCCAAATACAAACCATAAAAGAAAGTCAAAAATTAAAATAATGAATCACCAAAGAAGATGAAAACACGGCCGGAAGAAATAATATTTGGAACTGGTTCGGTTGGTTCGAAAGTGGTTCGGTTCAAACTGGTTCGGTTCGGTCGGGAAACGGTTCTGTTCGATTCGGAAACGGTTCGGTTCAGTTCGGAAACGGTTCGGTTCAGTTCAGAAACGGTTCGGTTCAATTCAGAAACAGTTTGGTTCGGTTCAAAATGGTTCGGTTCGGAAGTGGTTCGTTTCAAAACTGGTGGTTCGGTTCGGAAGTGGTTCGGTTTGGTTGAAAACGGTTTGTTTGAAAACTGCGATGAAAATACAGTATAAAAATGAAAAAGACGTCCGAAAACTGATAAGGAGACAGTATCCGGAAAACGACGATGAACAATGGGCTCACCGGAAAAAGAATGGACCAAAGAGAGAAAAAGAGAAGCAAAGAGAGAAAGAGAGAATATTCAACAATTCAGAATGTGAAGGTGGTGGATAGCGACGGAGAAGTGGCGGTAATGGTGTTTGGACGTCCGTTCGCAGAGAGAAAGATCCAACAGCTACGAAAATACGGTATAAGAATGAAAAAAGTCCGAAAATTGCAACGAAAATACGGTATAAGGATTTTCAAGAAGAAAAGGAACAATACGAAGAAAGGATCAGAACTCTGCTTTGATACCATGTCAAAAAGTAGATACACACAAACTGAGATAATAGTTTCTTCCATTCTTTCGTTTGTTCATTTCTCTTTCATTCATTCTTTACCTCTTCAATTGAGGTGTATAAAAACACACAATTCATAACAGACTACTGTTACACATTAAAACAAATATCGTTACACACTTAAAGCAAATACCGTTACACACAAACTTTCAAATTTAAGCTTCCTAATCTAACAAAAATAATCACTTTTAACCACAAGCGAAAGCATGGGATTCGAAATGACAGTATGCAAAGCAAAGTAAAAGGGCAGGGGAAATGGATTACTGAATACCTAATTTATCCACTTTGACTTGCTTTGCTAATAGAGCAATAAAAATGTAAAATATAAAAAAAAAAAACATGTTCTGAATCAATTGAATGATCGTCTCATTGACCGCCCAGCAAGGCCTTGAGGACATTTGGTCCTTCTTTAGACATGTTCCCCTCACGCGCCCCATGCACATGTGACCCATTCACATTAGAAGTCACATAATCAAACTATTGTGGGATCCACAAGATTGAAAATGATTATGATATCACATTTCCTAAGCTTAAAGGAATCTTCTCCACCCTAGCTATAAATACTAGATCATATATCCAGATTACCATCGCTTAACTTGCAGAAACTCTACCAAATTCTTTCCTCATTATCCATAAGTGTGACCTTTTCATCTCTTACTTGATTCTCAGTTTGTCTGAGATTAGCATGGTGACTATTCAGCGCCTTGGTTCATACTACCGCCTCTTCAGTTATGATTAGATTGAGACACTTCACGAAAATTGGGAATAATCCTATCAATCTCCTCTTCTGACAAGTTCAAAACCTTATCATTAAGGGAATAGTTGGACTAAACACAAGACTTTGCGTCAAATTTTCCATACTTGAAAGGATTGAGACCTTCTTCCAGCTTGGGTCCACTACTAAAAAAGTTCATTTTTTCCACGAAAAAATTCCGTCGAAAATGATATTAATTGCGTCGGAAATTTCATTTTCGACGTAATTAAAGCCTCGAATTTTCCTTCGGGGATAACTCATTTATCGACGGAATTAAAGATTCTGTGGAAAATCTTAAACGAAAAATCAATGCAATTCCGTCGAAAATTGTTGTAATGGTTTCCGACGGAAAAAGAATTCCGTTGAAAATTTTCGACGGAAAATTAATGGAATTCCGCCGAAAATTGTTGTAATGGTTTTCGACGGAAAAAGAATTACGTTGAAAATTTTCGACTGAAAATCAATAAAATTCCGTCAAAATTTTTTAGAAATTTTTTAAAATATTTCTCTCTACAAAATTCATATCAATTTTCCATAATGCACTGATAAAAAAATATAATCAAACTAAACAACATATCAAAATTAAATCTCCTTAATCATTATATTATATGAGCAAAAGTTCATATCATGATATTAGGCTAAGTATTAAGAAAATACTTATACAATTAGCAAGTGGTGTACAATAAGTATACATTGTAATCTTAAAAAATTAATAAAGTATTATTAACAAATCAATACAAAAATAATATAATTTCTTTTTTCTTTTATTTTTTACAAAAGCTTTCGACGGAATTCTTTTTCCGTCGAAAATTGTTGACGGAATCGGAATTCCGTCGAAAAGTCCAAATAATATAATTTCGTTTTCTTTTATTTTTTTCAAAAGTTTTCGACGGAATTCTTATTCCGTCGAAAACCAAAAAATATAATTTCTTTTTTCTTTTATTTTTTTCAAAAGTTTTCTACGAAATTCTTTTTCCGTCGAAAATCTTCGACGGAATCAGAATTCCGTCGAATAGTCCAAATAATATAATTTCATTTTTCTTTTATTTTTTCAAAAGTTTTCGACGGAATTCTTTTTCCGTCGAAAATCTTCTATGGAATTACAATTCGATCGAAAACCAAAATATATAATTTTTTTTTCTTTTATTTTTTTCAAAAGTTTTTGACGGAATTCTTTTTTTGTCGAAAATCTTCGACGGAATCGGAATTCCGTCGAAAATCTTCGACGGAAACTATTTTTCGTCGAAATTTTCGGCGAAAAAAAGATTCCGTGGAAAATTGCATCAATAATTTCAACGGAATTTTTTCCGTCGAAAAATCCTGTCGATAATAAAGACATTTCTAGTAGTGATCTATTTTCCTTAACAGACATGGTTATACCTCTCGACCGTAACCATATACACAAATTGTCATATGAGATAGTAATCAATAATCTTTAATAATGATTATTTCAATGGTATGGCTAGTTCGTAGGGCCGGCAATACGGGCCAGCCCGTCCCGGCCCGCCCCGCCCCGCCCAAAATGGGTTGGCCCGCCCCGGCCCGTTTTGATAAAATGGGTTGAATTAAGCAACCCGCCCCGTTTTATGAGTGGGTTGGCGGGCTACGGGCCAGCCCGCCTACAATAAAAAAAATTAAAAATATAAAAAAATATATAAAAATAAAATACAAAAAATTAAATTCTGCATAAAAACACATAAAAAAATCTGCATAAAAGCATAAAAAAATCCGCATAAAATCCTAATGTGCTTATGAAACTAAGAAGATCAGTGTTTAATAATCTACATATAAATATGCATTTTTCAATCCAAAAATAATAATAAAAAATAAAATCATATCAAGGTAAAATAAAGTAACAAAACAAGTAACAATGTGTTGTATGAGCAGTCCACAACAATTCAAAAAAGCCACTTGCATCCAGAGAAATCTAAGGCACGGAGCTACATAACAATTGGGTAACCTAAAAAGAAAAAAAAACGGGCTTGGCGGGCTAGCCCGCCCCGTGGCGGGCCGAGCCTGACGGGCTGGCGGGTTTGGCGGGCTGGTGGGTTTAAAAACTCAACCCAGCCCGCCCTGTTTGGCTGGCGGGGCGGGCCAGCCCGGCGGGCTCAGCCCATTTTGCCAGCCCTACTAGTTCGTGGGCATTTTCACCATTTTTCCCCTCACTCAGAACTATCTACAATCTGCCTCTCTTTAGTCGATTAAGCCAAAAAATTAATCGATTAAATGGTCAAAATAGGCAAAAATCATTGACTTGAAGATTTAGTCGATTAAATCTCCCTATTTAGTCGATTAAATCTCCCTATTTCTTATGATAAAGAGGAAAATTTAATTGATTAAGTTGAAGATTTAATCGATTAAATCTTCATTTGACCATTTAATCGATTAAATATTCAATTTAATCGATTAAAGAGGGACAAATTAGTAGATAGTTTGCAATCAGGGGTAAAATAGTTATTAAATAATTAATGAGGGACAAAAGAGTGAAATAACACTAGTTCATGAGTTATAAGATTGTTGTAGCGACGACAATGCCAACAAAACCATCAATTAAGGGTATTGCAAAGGGAGGGATAGATGGGCAAAATGAGGAGAAACTAGAAGCTCAAACCTCCTATTGGGAGCTTATGAATTCCTTATTTTTCTTCATTAAAAAGTTTTTTTTAGAGCTTAATTTCTTCATGAAAAAAGAAGTTGAAAATAACTTGCACCAGATGGCTCCTGAATATGCCTCTTGTGGACTCCTTATTTATATACATATGAATTGATTTGAATTTGACAATTTCTTTTCAGATTTACTATTTGATTTTATTTACAATTTTTTTTCGGTAAGCTTCATTTAAAATATTATTTTGATTAAATGTTGTCAAATTTCACTTGTTGTAGTTTTTATTATTTTCTTGTTGAGTTTCACCAGATAAAATTATATATATATATATATATATATATATATATATTCAAATAAAGATAAATAATTAGCTCTGATTTGGTTTGATTGAGGGAGTATTTTCTGTTATCATTTATTGTTCAACATATTATTTGTATGAGCAATGTTTATATTTTAATTTGTGCATTATAAAACTTGTATAAGAGTCTTATAAATTATTATTCTTAGATTTTTATTATTATTTCGGATTAATTAGAAATTTTGATGAACTTGTATATATTATGAAGATTATTAGGCCTCTCAAGTTAATTCACAATAACGTTAAGTCTGTTTATTGGTTATGATACTGTATTTTAATTTGAGGAATAACATTCGTCGTAAATTTATCTTAAAATTAATGTTTAACAAATCATCTAACATAAATTTGTTTTTTGGTTTATGATATTTTATTCTTTATATATAGTACTTTGTTAATAATTCTATTACAGAAATATTCCGTTGATTTGTTACAATACTCTTTTATTATTTTATTTAAGGGATTAATATTTCTGATATTATAGAAGATAAAATTATATTTTACATATACATAAGAATATTAGAGGCCATGTGTGGAGTCATGTGAAGAGAAAAAAAAAAAGATTTTCTTATATTTTTATGTACGTAGTAGGGGATAAAAATAAAATTTATTTCTTAGAAAATATTAATCCGTTATTTAAATAGCATTCAATACAAGTTTTTCGTAACATTAGACATGTGTTTTGATGGAAGATGACCTCAATATTTAATGTGTCGGTTTTGATAATTTCATGGACGAGATAATCTATCATTCATCCATCGAATTGAAATGACCTCCATTCCATTATTTCAGTACTGTCCTTGTCTTTGAAGCTGTATAGTACTTCAGATTAAAGAAAAACCCACGAGCTCCATCTATCATTTTTATTATTTTTTTATTTTTTTATCCTGTCTATCATTTGTTTGTTCTTTATCGCTTGCAAAAAGTACAGTAGAGTGACGATTAAATAATACATACGGTACTGTTCGTCTATATAAGATGTGTTCCAGGAAGGTATTGGCTAATTTAGTCACGTTTATTTAGCTACGTTTGAAACGTAGCAGATCATGTTTCAAATTTTTTGAAAATTAGCCACGTTTAGTCGTAGCTAAATAACTGTGGTACCAGCTGAATATTTTGGCACTAACTTGAATGCATTGCTGGCTCCGCCACTGGGTGAAGTATATTAATATAAGAGTGTCCATAATAGCAGTGTTAGAGACGAAACCCTAATGGAGCTTTCCATGATGTGCATCAAAGATGAGTGTGTGAAGTGGCTAAGGTGAAGCCGGAGAGGAACCTCTTCTTCCATGTGAGAAGGGATATTTAGGATGAGAACTCTAGTACACCTAGCCAACCTCGCCTTTTAGGCCAGGCATGCTAAACCCTACCGGTGTGCATGGACAGCCATGTGAATGCGAAATGGAGAAATCCTATGCTTGGTGGACTTTTTTGACTGACCCGGTGGTTGGGTTATATAAGTCATCCGGAACACATACTTAATACACAAACAAAATGGATGCTTTTCTGTTACCGAAAAAAAAAATGGATGCTTTTTCCTTTCGCCTATAATTTATTTTCGGTAACGATATTTGTGTATCAAAATATTTACACTTCTTAGTTCTTAACATAATTATACTTATATAAAAAAGGAACAATAAACTGTTTTTTTGTTTAAACATGTCTTTTTATTAAATTATTTAAAAATATAACAAACTAAGAACTCGGATTTTCAACCTCCAAGTTTCTCCCTCAGGACAGATTTTTTAAACACAAAAAAATTGATATTACATTATCAATGGGAGTAAAAGAGAAAGTAAACCACACTACCATCATGCAATAATGATAGAGGAGGAATATTCTTCCTATCAAAATCTTCTACTACCAACTCACTACCCATCTAATTATTATTGGATCAATATTTTCTCTTTTTTCAAAGACTTTTTAGCATTCTCTATCTTTAATTCAATGATGATTAGATAGATAGTAAGTTAGTAGTAGAAAAATTTGGTAGTAGGAATATCCTTCATCATAATGATAACCCATGGATAGCAGTTTATTTTTTTAATTTTTTTTGGTGAAATATAGAAGTTTAAATTTTAATTCTCCAATCAAGAGGGAAACTCAGAGCTATAATCATGACAATATTGGCAATCAAGAGAAAAATACTCATTCAGAGGAAACAAATCTTGATGTTTAATTAAAGAAGAGTTGACATTATTTAGAAACAAATCAAACCCTCCGTAGAAGGTTTTATCAAAAATATAAAACAAAAACTAAAAATAAAATACAAAAGGATTAGAGGAACAAAGTAATTTGAGAGTGAGAGAAAAAGTAACAATAATCTGGAACCTCAGATTAAAAAATAAAATAAAATGCAAAGTCGTGATTTTTCAGGAAACATTCGTTGATGAGAAGCAACCTTGAGGAAGAAAATGAATTTGGGAAGTCAAAGCATATGTAAAATATTAAATGATAGTAGTTCAGTTGACATCAATAAATTGAATAAATGAGGATGAGAATATGTGTTTCTAATATTATTTTTGAAAGAGATTTAAAATCTTAATCTCATAACTTTCTCCGAATCGAACCGGTCGTAAAATGATGAATTGATTGAAATATATATATAAAAGAAGCAAATGTAAAATTTTACCCCCATATCTAAATTTACAATAATAAAATCCAAAACTCTTTTTTACCAGGATAATAGAAACCAACTACCAAGTGCACCCATAAATGAAGAAGCATAATAGAAACCAAGTACACCAATAATTGAAACCGGAATCACAGTAAGAAATCCAAACACGTGACTACTTTGAGGCATCTTTTTGAACGAGTACTCTAATAAAGGAAGAAAAGTACCGGAGAAACGGTAAACTATCGGTCATTTTAAAGATGTAAAGTTATGTCATTTTATGAGAGATAAAGAGATAAATAAAAAAGGAGAGAGAGAGTTGAAAAAAAATAAAGGTGCGGGTCACACTTTTTTACGAGAAAGTGAAAGAATATAAGTTATGTCATTTAAAAAGATAAACATTTTACAAGGGAGAAAATCATAAATTGGACAGCCATCTCCGCCGAAACACATGTTTTGGCTTAAATCCTCTTTGAAGAAAATAGCAAAATGAAGAAGGATAACATACGGAACACATCATGGGCCTGGACAAAAGCTCTATGCCATGGCCTAAAAGAATTGACACATGTAATGAATAATAAAGGTCTAATTAAATTATCTAAATTCTTTACTAATTGAATTTTAATAATTGAAAATATAAACAAAAAAAGACATGTTTAGATAATTTATATTTTATTAATGGGAGTAAATTCTTTACTATACATTATTAATTGAAAATATAAGTTATCAAAATTCTTTACTAATTGAGAATATAAATGCATACAGGTCTAATTAAATTCTTCTGAGTTTTTTAACTAAATTTTGTAACTATTTCCTGCACTTCATTACAATTTTTAAGTTGGATTCTATTTTTAAACGCATTTCAGTTAATTGTTAATTAACAGTAGTTAAACAGGTCAGAGAAGGCAGAGGCCCATATTGAAAGAGGCCCATATTGAAAGGTGCATAAGGCCCATGTATCGTTTCTGAATCGGAAGGAGGAGAACGATAAAGGTAAAACAAACAAACAAACCAAGGCAGGTAGAGGTAGGTAGCTACATTGCAATCAGATTCGGATATTGAATCCCTAATTCGAATCGAATCGAATCGTGTCGTGGTCTAACTCTTGTGGAGTGTGGTGCAATAATCTGCATGATCATATAGCGATTGGTGATTGTGTGATCTTTTTTATCTGTAGAGAGTAATGGGGAAAAATCAAGCGTACAAAGCTATGCAGAGAGCCAGGCTCGGCGGTGGCTCCGCCGGCCCCGACGATGTTGAAGACGGCATGGTTTGTACCCTTTCATACTAATAACCATCTTTCTCTCTCCCAACTAACTCCATTTCCTGTCATTTATACGGAATAAACAAAAAATTAGGTATAAATTAGGGATGAACAAAATTTTGCGGAATAGTTTTTCCTCTCATTTAATTTATGCATGCGCTTCTTTATCCACTGAATGATATTTGAATTCTGAAGTGAATGTCAGTAATATTTTAACAGTAATTGTTGCTATCTAACAACACTGGTTCACCTCACCTTGTCAGCTATACTCTTTAACAGACCCATACATTGATTATATGTACATTATTTATAGATTACTAAACGAGCTTGGTATGTACTTTGCAATCGAAATTTACGACCCAATCCTTATGTCTATGTGCGTTATACCCAAGATACTAAAACCGTGCAACTTGTGATATGATGTGATCCCAAACCCTAAACTTCCCTCCAAAACCTTGCTAACTCCCATCTTGCACCTACTTAATCGGAAACCCTTTGATTTCAAAGCATCTCTCTTAGCTCATAGTTTCGATTTTACTCCTTTCAACTCATCAACTTGGACAATTGCCAATTTTATCAAAGTACCTCTGAACTAAATTATAATGGAAGAGTTCCAGTGTTGTGTTAAAGCAAGATCAAAAAGTTGACTAGGAAAAAATAGCTTGTGGAGTGACACTTTAAGCCCCAAGCTTGTATCAGAGCTTGTTGCTTTTTTCGTCTGCTTTTGTTTTTTAAAGTATATTTTCTAAAGCCTTTGGTTTTCAATGGAACTAAACCTTTTCAGAACTAAGCGAATAATGAATTAATAATTGATACACATACATGCACATGGATCTTCTTTCATACAAAAATCTTACATGACTATTCTGGATTTTTTATTTTTTTTTGCTTGATATATATGGTCCAGTGGAGAATTTTATAGCTGAGGTATGGAAATTTTGTTTGAAGGAAATGCTTCCCACCATGGCATTTGTTCTTCTTGTTTTCCTGTATATTACATTATAGCATTATAATGCTTTATTATACTCGAATGTTGCATCTCTTTCTTTTTTCTCCTGGACCTTTATTGATGAGGACAGTCGCAGGTGGATGGTTCATTTCATTCACCAGCTTGGCATGCTGCTCGTTTGGCTAGCCTTAACACCTCTCACACAATTACCTGGGAAGAGTTCAAAAAGAAGCAAAAGGTAATCTTTTGACAACCTTAAATATTTACTCTTATAAGTAAAGTAGAAATGCTTTTTTTTTTGTTTTGTTTTGGTGTTGTTGGGGGGTGTTTGGGGGGGAGGAGGGAGGGGATTGAAATTGCATTCCAATGTTATGTAAACAAGTTTTCAGTTGGATATTGCTTTGGTTTACAACAATAACAGGCAATTTATTCTCTTTGCTACTTAGTCTTATATATTTCCAAATATATGGACTGGCTACCTTACTTCTTGATCAGAATTAGTTGAAAATCCATCCATTGATTTTGTTTGGTACTCAGTCTTAGCTGAGCTACATATACTATAACCTTTTTATTTTTTCAATCCCTGCCATTGTTGTTTTAAATTGTGCATGAATTATCTCATTGTTTTTAACATCTATCCATTGCCAATTTGCCATCTCTTTGTTAATACTTTATTGTCTAGAACATACATCCTCTTGCCCCTTGTTGTGAATTTGAGGAGGGTTGTTTGCTATCTCATTATTCCATTTGCTCTCTTCTCCAGATTTCAGATCAGTTCTAAACTGTACCTGAAGTTTGGTCCATTTCCCTAATGAAATTTGTTTAATTTTTATTTTATTCTCTTTTCATGTCATCATGTTCTGACCATAATAAGATTTTTACTCATTTCATATTATGGATGTGCTCTAACTCCTTTTTTAAAAAAAAAAAATTAATAATAAAACATAAGAAAGTAAGAAGATGCCATGTTGTGCAGTTAATCCTTTGTAGTTGATTGTAAGAATGGTTGTCATTATTAGGTGAAATTTGTAGGGTTTTGTCATATCCATTCTCTTTAGGCATAAGCTTCATTATCAATTAAAACTAATGGTTCGTGAAATAATGTCAATTCAAAATTTAAATGGAAACAATGTTGACTTAAAACACTTTAAGTTTTACATATGATTTACTAAAATTGTAATCAGTAAAAAGTTATATTTAAAATATATTTTACTTAAAAAATATTTATCAGTGTTAAGTTAAAGGAAAAAAATGGGGTTGGTGTAATTTATGACCAAGTTGCGGTTGAGTTGTTACTTTGACAAGCTTCAAGGTAATGGAGCATAATTTGTTCTTCTTTTAAAAAGTAAATCAAACTGATTGCTGCCCTCCCTTGTGTATGGTTTTTCACCTGTAAGGAAGGTGGTAAGGAGGGGTTATATCCCCCCCCCCCCCCCCCCCCCCCACACCAAAAAAAAAAAAAACGGTTATTTCTCTTGATGAAAATTCAAAGCAAAGGTAAAGGCAACGTTTGAAATAAGAGGGAAGATGACTGTGATTTATGCAAACCAAGGGGCATTTTAGTTTAATTTACTACTTCTAATATTAAATACTTAATACATCTATTAAGTTTAACTACAACATCAAATATTCTTATTATAAAATAAATTTAGTGTACTTTAAAAAATAAGATATCAGAGATAAAATTTGTCTAGTTTTTATTAGATAATTTTTTATCAATTTATAACAATTCAAGCATAATAAACAAATAACTGAATTTATATTAATGAAAAATTAATATCATAATATCTGTAAAAAAATTTTACAAAACCATGAATACCAAAAAAAAAAAAATTACAAAACCATAGCTGTAAAAACTTCTTGCCTTATTTTATCAAAATAAATACACAAGGATAGCTACTCTTTCTAGACTATTATATTTACCCTTCATGATTTGTTGCTGTATATAGGCATTCTTAAAATAAAAAAGAATAGAAGAATTATGATAATTGTTTAAATGAAAACCAATGTAAAATATTTATTTCGTGAAATGAAAAGTTGATTTATAGAAATGCAATAATTTACTGCCTTACTATTTTTCTTTTATAAATAATTCTTTCTGTGTGTTGGGGTGGGGGTGTGCGGTGCGTGCATGCATGTGTTTTCATTAACTCATTAGTTTGTGTTCTGGTTAAAATTTACTGGTTACATTTGGAGTTTTATTTTGGGCATGATATGAGAAAACGTCCTTTGGAAACAATACTGGACAAACTAACCAGCAAATCAAGCATTAAACTGAAGCATGTCAATCAAATGAAATAAATACAAACAAACCCACTTGTTCACTAGCTTCTGTTTACAAAGAGAACCAATTGATAGAAGTCTATTGGTGCAAAATGGATCAAATGTCTCTTCATTAATCTAAGCGAACCTTTATGTAATTGGAGATTAAAAGAACTTCCCTTGGGTATGGCCAAAGATGTCATACGAACTTTGCCCACTTTTAATTTCATATTGCAACAACTACTCCTTGAACTACTTGGATCTGAGTTTGGCAGAAAAATAGAAACCGGTGTTGTATGGAAATCATACCTTGATACATACTACTAGTTTCACTTAAAAGTTTTCTGCTGAACTTACATTCAAGTCTCTTAAACTGTCAAGTGTCAATTGTCAATCCTTTTATCCTAAGGTGCCACTTTTACTATAGATGGAAAATTTTATGTTAGATGTATATAGCTTAATAGCTTAGCTTGTATGTTGTATATAGCAGCTGATTGCTGCTCCCTTTCTTTTCTGTTAGTTGTTCAAAGTTTGTTAGGATTGCTGACTCATCTATGAGTCAGCTTTATGCTCTATATATAGAGCTTGTACTCTCTCTCTCTATATACAATTCATTCTATTGAAACTCAGATTATAGTTTCTTTTCTTTCTCTCTCTGTTTTCCTTTTTCTTTGCTTTCGGTTTCTATCCTATTCCTTCGATGAAGGAATTCTTTCATGGTATCAAGAGCCTTATGATCCATAGACTGTAGTCGATCATGTCTTCCGCAACCAACACAGAAGCAAGTGCAGCCAGTCAAAGTAAATCTGTCTCCAAAACAACGATGGAACCTAAGAATCCATCCTCTCTCTTCAATTTCCAGATCTCTGCAAGGTTAACAGAAGATAATTATCTCTTCTGGAACCAGATCATAGAACCGATCATTACTTCACATCAACTTCAACGTTTTTTAGTGAATCCAAAGATTCCTCGCAAGTTCGAGACAGAAGACGATCAAGAAAACGATGATTTTAGTTCTGAATATTCAGAGTGGTTAACACAAGAACAGATGCTTCTGACTTGGTTGTTATCCACTATCTCTGAGCAAGTGGTAAACGATATTCTTCCTGTGAAGCATTCGTTCGAAGCGTGGGAGAATATACACAAGTTGTTCCATGGTGTGATGAAGTCGAGATCCAGACAACTCAGATCTGAGTTGAAGACGATGAAGAAAGGTACGAAGACTGCAAGAGAGTACATAACTCGAATCAAAACGATTTGTGACTCTCTTAAATCAATTGGAAATCCAGTCTCAATTGAAGAACATACTGAAACGATACTTGAAGGATTGCCTTCTGATTACAATTCTTTTGTAATGATGATACATGGACGTGACAGAGCATACTCCGTTGCAGACTTAGGAGTGGAGCTTATGGCTCACGAGCAGCTCTTGAACAAGCAGAATGAACAGCTACTGAATGAGGGAGCATCCCTGAACCTCACCCAACGTGCTCAGGTGCAGAAGAAACCAGAATCTGACGAAGAAGACGACTCTGTTTCTGAAACCAGAAAACAGAGTCGAACAGAGCAACCTGCAGAAGCTCATTTTAACAGTAACAGTGGTTCATACAGAGGAAGAGGGAGGTCCACAATGAGATTTAATCGAGGTAGAGGACGTGGAACTAGATCAAACGTCCATTGTCAGCTGTGTTATAAGTTTGGTCATGATGTGAGGGAGTGCTGGCACCGCTTTGAAGAAAACTTCACTCCAAGTTTACCACCACCACAACATACATCATATCCTCAGTTCTTTGTTCATCAGCAGCCTCAAACAGCAAGATCTTTTCAGTACAACAGGTCACAGAGCCAACCACAGGCATTTATCTCAACAAAGCCTAGTGATTCGTCTCTTTCACACTCAACACCACTAGTTGAGTGGGTTCCTGATTCTGGAGCATCGAATCATGTCACTGGTACACCTCAGAATATCATACAAGGCCAACATCTCAGTGGTACTGATCACATTCTAATTGGAAATGGACAAGGTTTATCCATAACAGCCACTGGTTCCTCTTCAATTATATCACCTTTTCATTCGAATTCTTTACTTCATCTTAAGAATTTGCTTTTAGTCCCATCAATTACTAAAAATCTGATCAGTGTCAGTCAGTTTGCTAAAGATAACTCTGTATTCTTTGAGTTTCATTCTGATGTTTGTTTTGTGAAATGTCAGGATTCTCATCAGATACTTCTTCAAGGTGCTGTTGGAATTGATGGCTTGTATCATTTTCCAAATTTGCAACTTACCACGGCTTCTGCTCCTGTTACTCATACTTCTTGTGTCAGCCCCTCTTCTATCAACAAGTCTGTCAACATAGTTAGTGCTACTAGTGACACCATTGTATCTTGTCCCAATACTAGTAGTAGCATCAATAATACAACATGTACTCCAACTGATTCCTTGTATTCACTGTGGCACTGTCGTTTGGGGCATCCACATCTTGAGTGTCTTAAAAATGTACTTAAATCTTGTAATATACACATCAATAATAAAATGGCAGAATTTTGTTCATCTTGTTGTTGTGCAAAGTCTCATAGACAATATTCCTCATCATCCAAAACCGAATATACTACCCCTTTCACCCTTGTCTATAGTGATCTTTGGGGACCATCACCTGTAAAATCCTCTCTTGGTAATGCATATTATATCTCCTTTGTTGATGCTTGTACTCGATACACTTGGCTTTATCCCATAAAACAGAAATCTGATGCTATTTCTATTTTCAAACAATTTCATGCTATGATAACCACTCAATTTCAGCTACCCCTAAAAGCCTTACAAACAGATTGGGGGGGTGAATTTCGGGTTTTCACTCAATACCTTAATCAGCATGGTGTTATTCATAGAGTGACATGTCCACACACTCATCATCAAAATGGTGTTGTGGAAAGAAAGCATCGTCATGTTGTGGAGACTGGCCTAGCTCTCCTTTCACACTCCTCCCTTCCAATGCAGTATTGGGACTATGCTTTCTCTACTGCTGTATACCTTATAAACAGACTTCCTTCCTCTTCCATTGCTTTTAAAGTTCCTCATACTGAACTCTACAAACAACAGCCTGATTACCTCTTTCTTAAGTCCTTTGGTTGTGCCTGTTTTCCTTTTTTAAGGCCCTATAATAAGCATAAAATGGAATTCAGGTCAAAAGAATGTGTCTTCCTTGGTTACTCATCACATCACAAGGGCTATATCTGTTTGAGTCCTGACTACAAAGTTTTTATCTCAAAAGATGTGTTATTTAATGAGTACAGGTTTCCTTTCAAGGAATGGACTACCAAGAAGATCAGTACCACTCCTCAAGCTGCTCCCACATGCCTTATTCCCTTGCATGTTCAGTCCTTCTGCACTTCTACTGCTGAGATTCCAAGCACAGAGGTTGCTTCCAGCACTCCTACACCAGCTTCTGCAAGTGTTACTCCAGTGACTTCTGTTGATAGCTCTTCTAGAGGCAATGCTGACTCATCCAATGCTGATGCCTCATCTTCTGGTGGCAGTCTTGACAGTCCCACTATTGCAGCTACTCCTATGGTCTCTGATGTATCACCAAGGTCTCCATGCTCACCCTCACTGTCTTCACCACCCAGTGCTACCTCTTCACGTTCAGAATATGCACCATCCACTTCTCTGGGCTCCTCTTCTCCTCCTCGATCAATCATCACTCGGTCAAAGTCTTTTGCCA
The DNA here is from genome assembly GCA_032173675.1 of Gastrolobium villosum. NCBI lineage: Eukaryota > Viridiplantae > Streptophyta > Magnoliopsida > Fabales > Fabaceae > Gastrolobium > Gastrolobium villosum. The sequence goes on from JAVKPL010010609.1 coordinate 26,964, forward strand.
GGAACATTGTATTGCTCACCTATACTGAACCTTCTTCGGTTAAGCAAGCTCTCAACAGTCCACATTGGCTTAAGGCAATGCAAACAGAATTTGCAGCCTTACATAGCAACAAAACTTGGTCCCTTGTTTCCTTACCTTATGGAAGAAAAGCTATTGGGTGTAAATGGGTGTTCAAGGTAAAGAAAAATTCAGATGGAAGTCTCAACAAATACAAGGCTCGTCTAGTGGCTAAGGGGTTTCACCAAAGGCCAGGATTTGACTACAATGAGACTTTTGCTCCTGTTATAAAACCTGTCACTGTTCGGGCTATCTTAGCCATTGCTCTTACCTATGGGTGGCCTTTGAGACAACTAGATATCAACAATGCCTTTTTAAATGGAGATCTAGAGGAAGAGGTGTATATGGTTCAACCTCCAGGCTTTGAATCTGCCAACAAGTCTCTTGTTTGTCGTCTTCACAAGTCTCTCTATGGTCTCAAGCAAGCTCCAAGAGCTTGGTTTGACAAATTGAAACATGCAGTATTGTCTTTTGGTTTTCAAGCAAGCAGGTGTGATCCATCCTTATTCATTTACAAGGCTGGAAGTCTGAGAATTTATATGTTAGTTTATGTGGATGATATAATTCTCACAGGTAACAATGCTTCATTTATTCAAAAGATTATCTCACAGCTTAATTCCTCTTTTTCTCTAAAGGACCTAGGGGACTTGGATTTTTTCCTTGGAATTGAGGTTCAGAGACAATCTACAAGTTCTCTGTCTCTCAATCAATCCAAGTACATCAGAGATCTCCTTGCTCGTGTAAATATGCAAGAAGCAAAGGCAATTTCTACTCCCATGGCTTCTAGTTGCAAACTCACCAAGATTGGCTTTTCTAACTTTGATGATCCTCATTTGTATCGTTCTGTGGTGGGTGCTTTACAATATGCCACTATTACACGACCAGAAATCTCCTTCTCAGTGAACAAAGTTTGCCAATTTATGAGTCAGCCATTAGTGGAGCATTGGAAGGCTGTCAAACGCATCCTTCGATATCTACAAGGCACTGCTACTTTTGGTCTTCATTTCCATCCTGTTCAGTCTCCTCATGGTTCCTTTCCCCTTACTGCTTATTGTGATGCTGATTGGGGAAGTGATGTTGATGATCGTCGATCCACTTCTGGGGCCTGCATCCTTCTTGGTTCGAACTTGATTTCTTGGTGGTCTAAAAAGCAACCACTTGTAGCTCGGTCTACTGCTGAAGCAGAATACAGGAGTATGGCACTTGTTTGTGCTGAGATTTTGTGGATTAAATCTCTTTTTCATGAATTGCAGCTGTCTCTATCTGTTCCTGTTATCTTGTGTGACAACTTGAGTGCTGTGGCTATTGCTCACAATCCTATTCTCCATGCTCGAACCAAACATCTTGAATTGGACTTACATTTTCTTCGAGAAAAGGTTGTTGCTAAAGAAATAATCGTTCAACACATTCCTGCTGCAGATCAGTTGGCCGATTCCTTTACCAAACCGTTGTCATTCTCCATGTTTGCTGACTTTCGGAACAAGCTCAACGTGTTGAAATCCTCTCAGTCCACCACTGTTGATCTTGTGGGGGAGTGTTAGATGTATATAGCTTAATAGCTTAGCTTGTATGTTGTATATAGCAGCTGATTGCTGCTCCCTTTCTTTTCTGTTAGTTGTTCAAAGTTTGTTAGGATTGCTGACTCATCTATGAGTCAGCTTTATGCTCTATATATAGAGCTTGTACTCTCTCTCTCAATATACAATTCATTCTATTGAAACTCAGATTATAGTTTCTTTTCTTTCTCTCTCTGTTTTCCTTTTTCTTTGCTTTCGGTTTCTATCCTATTCCTTCGATGAAGGAATTCTTTCATTTTACAAGGAAAATTAACTACCTTTAAGTACAACTGGCTGCACTTGATTTTTAGTTGTCTCTATGTTAACAGCATTAATTAGCAAGGGAGGTCTCAGGTAATTGTTATGTAATAGTAAATAGTAAGGGAGAGTGACTGTAATGTCGAAAATAAAGAGGGGATGTGCTTGTCATTTGGCCATAACGAAGTGGACCTTGCCGTGAGATTGATTGTATCCACTAGGAAAGGAAACCATTAAGGACACTTGCAGTCTAGCAGCAAAGAGGAAATACTTATCTTTGACATTAACTAGTTATAGGGGTATCAGGTACATTCTTATATTGCTTTTAATATATATGATTTTTCAGGTTATTTCTTTGGCCCCCAATATCCATTCCTGAATATGCTCATTCCCAGGGGAGATCCTTGCTAAAGGCTTTTGTAATTAAGTTAATTATTGCGTCTTTGTGGTGTGACTGATTTACTCTGGATTTGCATTTTTGCTCTAGCATACTAGTTATTTCTTAAATTGAAATGCATGCAATTTCATGTGTCAATTTTCTAGGGCAGTAGCAGTGTTATTTAATTTGTGCTTCTTCAATATATAATACATTTTACTTGATTTGTATCTTATTTACTAGGAAGAAGAAATGAGAAAGGGGGAGTTGGAAGCAGATGCAGATAAGATGATGAGAGAGTACAGAGCTCAACTAGATGCTGAGAGGGCTCGCAAACTTTCCCAAGGAAGCAATCACTCTGGTAGTAAGTCTAAACATGCGAAAGGTATGCGTGGTAAAGTTGCAGAAACTTGGTGGTTTTGCCAGTGCTTTCCTGTTCCAAGCTTCTAACTGTGACTGTTGCATATCATTCTACTTTGCAGATAAGAGGGACAAAATTTCAAAGAAGCGCAGCAGCAAAAAGAGAAAGGTAAACTTTTACTACTTAGATTTACTTTTCCCTTGAGAAGAACTACTAAGTTTAATGTTAAATTTGATGTTTTTGTTTTCTATTTGAATGATAGTGTAACTATCCCTTTAACTTTAATGTGACTATGAGCTGATATCTGTCTTTCCTTTGGATTAGAATGAGAAATGTTAAATTCTGTAAGTTTTAATGTCCCACTGCTCCCACATGTAGGGCTGGAAGAGAGTCAACTCAGCTTGTCTATAAGTGAAGTCATTGGTTAAAACCTTCAACTTATGTTGGAAGTAATTAAAATCATTGTTTTAATTACTCTAGGTTGTTTATTATTTTGCAAAACAATTAACTCCTTTTTAATTATTGTTGCTAACTGTTTCAAATCACCTGGGCTTTGGTTTTATGTTAATTGTGAGATGAACAATGCTAATGACAGTGGCGTAGCCACTCCTATGCCAGCAGGTGCCAGGTGCTTGGTTTTAAATTTTTTTATTTATTATATATAAATATATAATTAATTATAATTAACAAAGATTAAATTTATAAGTTGGCACCACCTAAATAAATATAATTATATTTATGTTTTTCAATCAGAAATATAAAACTCAATACCCAAATCCTTTTAACTGATCCATAATTTAAAATTACTTTCAAAGCTCTAATATGTGACTTACAATGAAGGAGAATCTCTTTGACTCTAAATATTGTCTGTATGCTTTAATTTATAGTTAATATCTCAATTGTAATGTGAAATTTATAGAAAACTGTTATATTTGTGTGTTTTCATATCCTTATGACAATGCTTGGTTCATTACTTATCATGCTGTGAGAGAAAAGTGAAATTCTTATGTTTGAAATGTTTCCCGAAAAGATTAGTGCCTTTTTATATGTTTTCTTTAATATATAATCGTTCAGAAAAATATTTCTGCAGTTAATGCATATAAGTTATCTGCATTTACTCCTGAAACGATGTCGTTTTGGGATTGAAAAGTTATAATTATAAAGACTATAATAACCCTGGAATAAATTAAAATTATAAAAACACCATAATTTTCATCCCAAAACGACGTCGTATTGGGCTTATTGCAGATAACTTTTCTATAGTGAACTACAGAAAAAACGAACCCAATATCATTAACTATTGTTCATTTGAGTTTTCAATGTTATGTGATATTATTTAATACATAATTTAGATAACTATGCTAGAATTCATAATAATTTTGTTTTTATTAATTTGTGTAATTACGATAAATATCTTGATGATTTGATGCGTTAAAATTTTTTAGCACCACCTAAATTTTTGGTCTGGCTCCGCCACTGGCTAATGAGCCAAGCAATGTTGATTAACAGTTGATTTATCTGATCATTTTGGTTATGGATGTTTAGTTTTTTATGGCATCCTCATTACCCTACTTTTGTAGCATTCAAGAAGATCTTCTGCATCGAGCTCCTCTTCGTCATCTTCATATTCATCCAGTAGTGATGAAGAAGAGAGAACGTCAAAAAGATCCAAGTCCAGGTCTAAGAGATCAAAGAAGGAAAAGAAGCCCAAGTCAAGAAGGAAGGATTCTGGAACCGATAGTGAAGATGATGGTCCAGTTCGCCTTTCAAGATTCTTTGGGAGCGTCAAGAGTTAGTAGTGGTTGAATGCTTGGTTGTGTATCATAAAATTGTTTTCTGCAAATAGTAAATTATGATCAGCTTAACTTTCATGATCAACGTATTCTTTCTTCACAGATTTGTAATTTTGTATGTCATATTATGTTTTCTCTTTCAAAAAAAATTATCGTCTTGGGTTAATCTTTGTGAGATGGAGGGACCGTTTTGAGTTTTAACGACTATAAATATTGCTCGATGCTTAACGGAACACTCCTGAACGAAGAGGAAATGATAGTGGATGTTAATTTTTTTAGTGTACAGGAAAAGAAGAGGGAATGTTACACGAATTTGCAGTGATTGATTATTCTATGCGTGCTTAGTTGAACTGCATCATCCTTGAACTAAAGTGCTAGTGGCACAATTCCTTTAGTTTTGGAACCTCTGCTCGGTTGCTGTTATAATATGAGCCTGAAACCGACGATGCTTCCTACGTGAGAGTGGTGGCCTTAACAGTAGAAATGCTGGCCATGGATAATGGAACTGAATGTGACGGAAGTCAATCAAAGTGATCGAAAAGAAATGGTTCAACCCCAAGAGTTTACCTCGACACACTCAAGTTTATTCTGACTGTTTTCAATGACAATATCGATGAAGGATATATATATAAAAAAAAAAAGGTTTTGAACATTGGCTGCTTAACTACCAATGAACTCCATATCAGTTGAGGTATAGGCTGAAAATCTTACTAAAAGTTCAACCAGTCAAAATCAGAGATCAGGGGGTTTGTTTGATTGTGTTTTGATTTTTTTGTTCTTAAAACTGTTTTGTAGAATAATTATGGAAATAGTTATTTTTTATGTTTTTTATTTTTATTTTGAAAGTTAAAAACCAAAACAAAAAACAAAAATAACTAAAACATGTTCTCTAAATTTGATTCAAAAAATAAAAAAATAGTTACAGTTTTTAATTTTTTTTTTTTACAAAACAGGCTTACAAAACGAGTTTTTTTATTTTTTTGTTCTGAAAACTAAAAAACTATTTTTAAAAACAGGAATCAGAGCCCTGGAGTCTATAATAAATCGGCCAATTCTCTGAAACAGTAAAGAAATCTAAAATAAACAAATAATATAGAATATTGATTTGTTGATCAATCTCTATTTTGCATTGTTTATTTTTTACTAGTTGAACCATAAACCATCATTCCTTACGCCCCACCGGTTAAACTGATTTTTAATTGCTAAGATAAAAACATGTTTAAAATGTTATACATGCAAAACAGAACAAATAACCTTTAACGTGGTTCTGTTTCAAAAAAATAAAAAAAGTTGAAAAGAATTTCAAACGCACAAATTTGAGAAGGAAAAAAAAAAAAAAAAGAGAGATTAATCAGAAGTTGGCTAAAGCCAATGAATTGGACAACAATATGAAGCAAATAAGCCAACAATACAAACACCTTATGATTGTGTTCCAGTCTACCAATCATGCCTCCAATGGAAATAATTCAAATTCCAAGGTCATCTGGTTTCAGACGACAGATATATATACACAAAGAAACCTCTTAATCTATGGACACAAACATCACACGTTCCAAACCCAATGACAACATTACAGTATCATCACTAGTGCTGATACTCAGGGTTAAATGCTAGAGCCTCTCGGTATATCAGTTCTTTCATCTGTTCCTCTGTTAAAGCATGTTGTTCAAAGTCAAAGTTGAAGGGAGTCGTGCACACAGGTTCATCACTGATGTCATGCAGAGATGTTAAGTAGGGGTGTGCCAGTGCACCTTCAACTGCAAAACAAAGTAAATGAAACAAAGTACGGTTTCATTAGGCCTAAATTTTGAGGGCAAGCTTTAAGTGTTCCACTGTTACTTGTGCAATGCAACTTAAGATTGGGCTCAAAGTGCAACCAGTAGTGGGAACTTAACAACTATGTTCCAAACAAAGTCTCACTGCAACTGAAAATCAATTAATATTCTTGTTTGCCTTTGCTTAGCAAAAATATGCTAAGTCAACCAACCAGATATAAGTTGGTTTTCATTTCAAAATTAATTTCTGAAAATTTGTATGTTCTAGTTTCTATTCTCCTGGACAGGGAACCATAAATAATAACTTGATTTCCCGTAGCCAAACATAGAACTTCTTAGGAAACCCCCCGACTGGCGAGGATAGGGAAAATAATTTGATTTCAAGTAAAAAAGAAAGGGTTAAAAAGTAAACGTAATCAAGCAAGAAGAAAGAAGAGAGAAGTCAGAGAGAAATCTGAGAGAGAGAGAAAGAGAAAAGACTTTCATAAGTCTTATTGTATTTCTTCACACAATGAATAGAGTACAAAGGGATCTATTTATAAGATCCTTATTACACAACTAAACTGCTTTAGGCTGTTAGACTAGTTGCAATACAGTTACAACAAGGCTGATTGACTTGTTACAATGCTGTTAGACTTGTTATAATGCAGTTGCAACTTTGTTGCAACTGAACCGCAAGGTTAACTAACCAAAGGATGGTAGAGTTAAACTGAAGGGTAGAGTTAAACTAACTCTGATCTGAACATGATACTCCAATATTCTCCCCTCAAGCTCAAGAGGATTTGATCAATGTTGTGTGATCAAAGACCTTGAGTTTGTCTCTTAGTTCAGTAAATCTAGCTGCAGATAAGGGCTTAGTAAAGGTATCTGCAATTTGCAAGCAGCCTGGAACATGCTGAACAATGAGAGACTTAGCTAGCACCTTTTCTCTTACAAAAAATAGATCGAGTTCCATGTGTTTAGTTCTTGAATGAAGAACAGGATTGTGAGCAAGAGCAACTGTACTCTGATTGTCACAATAGATAATAGGAACTTTAATTGGAACCTGTAATTCCTTTACCAAGGATTGGACCCATAGAATTTCAGCTGTAGCATGAGCCAAACTCCTATATTCAGCCTCAGCACTGGACCTAGCAACTAGAGTCTGCTTCTTAGCCCACCAAGAGATCGGATTTGAGCCAAGGAATACACAAGCACCAGAAGTTGACCTTCTATCATCCGGATCTGATCCCCAATCAGCATCACAAAAGGCTACAAGAGATAAAGGTTGCTGTACTGAGGGAGGATGAAATAATAGCCCATAGGAGATGGTGCCTTTAAGGTACCGAAGAATTCTTTTAACAATTTTCCAATGCTCCTCAAGAGGCTGAGAGAGAAATTGGCAGACCTTATTGACACTAAAGGCAATTTCAGGTCTGGTCAATGTTGCATACTGTAATGCTCCAACAATGGACCTGTATAAGGAGGGATCCGGAACATAATTGGAGCCATGTTTGGACAATTTACAATCACTTGGCATAGGAGTAGATATTCCTTTTGCTTCTGTCATACCTGCTTTATGTAAAACATCCTTGATGTATTTAGATTGAGATAAGAGAAGTCTTCCATTAGAAAGAGTCTTAACTTCAATTCCAAGAAAATAATCAAGAATTCCAAGCTGTTTGAGGGCAAACTTGGAGTGCAACCGATTTATAAGCTGTTGAATTAAATCAGAATTGCTACCAGTGATAATTATGTCATCTACATAAACCAAGATGTAAGTACAGTTGCCATTGGACTTGAGAATGAAGAGAGAAGGATCACATTTGCTGGAGATAAAACCAAGCTGATGTAGAGCAGTGCCAAATTTCTCAAACCAGGCCCTAGGAGCCTGTTTTAGGCCATAAAGAGATCTATTTAGTTTGCAAACAAGAGATTTATCAGAAACCTCAAACCCCGGAGGCTGGGTCATGTAAACTTCTTCTAAGAGCTCTCCATTGAGAAAGGCATTATTAACATCAAGTTGCTTTAGAGGCCAACCATGAGACAAGGCTAAAGTAAGCATAACCCGAATTGTGATGGGTTTAACCACGGGAGAGAAAGTTTCATGATAATCAAAACCATATTGTTGATGAAACCCTTTGGCAACAAGTCTAGCCTTGTATTTGTTTATGGATCCATCCGAATTTTCCTTTATACGAAATACCCATTTACATCCAATAGGTTTTCTTGAAGAAGGCAGAGGCATAAGGGACCATGTGCCATTGGCTAGGAGAGCATCATACTCCTGTTGCATGGCTTGAAGCCAATGAGGTGCTGCCATTGCTTGCTTAACTGTAGTAGGCTCCATATGGGCAGTAAACAAAGAAGGTGCTGGTCCTTGAGATCTAGTTAGAATGGTATGAGTAGGAGATGACATTCTTATAGAGCCAGAAGGTTTGTATTCAGACCCCGAAGAAGAAGAAGAAGAAGAAAGTGGTGTAGTGGTGGAAGAAGAATTTGTGTTATGTGACAAACTAGAAGAAGTGGGAGAGGATGCATTACCGGATTGGTTTGTAGTAGAGCTAGAGATTGGACCTGTATGGAGGGAATCAGTGGGAGATGAACTGGTAGAGCTGGACTGCATCGGTTGAGGAGCTGAAATAGATGTGGAAGGACTAGAAGCCGATGCAGTAGCAGGACTTGGACTAGAGACAGATGCAGTGGCAGGACTTGGAGAAGGAGGAGCAGAGCTGGAAGCAGTTGCAGGAGTTGAAGCAAATGTAGGACTTGAAGCTGATGTACCTAGAGATGTATCCGAAGCACTTGTAGATATTTGTGAAGGAAGATGCATTTGTTGTGCAGGAGAAGATGTAGGACAAGATGCTGCATGATATGGGATAAAACAAGACATGGGAATAATGGTGCTAGAATTGTTAGAATTGTTAGTAACAGTGGAGGAGTTTGTTGGAAATAAAATGGGAAAAGGGAATCTAAACTCATTAAAAAGCACATCTTTGGAGATGTAAATTTTTCCTTCAGGACTTAAGCACTTATAACCTTTGTGATTAGGTGAGTAACCCAAAAATATACACTCATGAGATCTAAAACTAAATTTGTGTTTGTGATAAGGACGAAGAAGAGGAAAACAAGCACAACCAAAAGTTCGAAGAAAGTGATAATCAGGAAGAGTTTTATAAAGCTCAAAATAAGGGATCTTGAAATGTAGAGCTGAGGTGGGAAGTCTGTTGATTAAGTGAACAGCTGTGAAAAATGCATGATCCCAATATTTGAGAGGAAGAGAGGCATGTGCAAGTAGTGTGAGTCCCATATCAACAATATGTCTGTGTTTTCTTTCTATTAATCCATTTTGATGATGGGTGTGAGGACAAATGAGTCTATGTGTGACTCCCAACTCAGTGAGAAATTTGGTAAAGGGTCGAAATTCACCACCCCAGTCTGTTTGTACAGACTTAATGCTTTGCTTAAACTGTGTGGAGATAAGAGAATAAAAGTTTTTGAAGATATTTAAAGATTCTGATTTATGTTTAAGAGGATAAATCCATGTGAATCTGGTAGTGACATCCACAAAGGTAATATAATACAAAAAACCTTGAGAAGATTGAACAGGGGCTGGTCCCCATAAATCACTAACTATGAGTGTAAAAGGTTCATTGTATTCTGTTGTGGAAGGAGAAGATGGCAATCTGTGAGATTTCCCCATACAGCAAGCTGAACAGAAATCAAAAGGAGTTTTATTTCGAAGAGGTATATTACAATGAGAAAGAACTCTTTTTAAAGATTCAAAGTGTGGGTGACCTAATCTAGAGTGCCAAAGATTATAGCTACTAGATACATCAGCAATAGAAGAGTTATTACAATCAGAAACAGAATTACAAACAGATGTATTAATCTGACAACCAGAAATTGAATTGACAAGTTTATTGGAGGAAGAAAAACAATTTGGCAAGGCTGGAGCATGGGCTTGAAGTCCCTTGAATTTATAGAGACCATCTTGTCCAAGAGAGCCTTCAAGTAAGACCTCCTGGGACTCCTGTGATTTGACAAAACAGTGAGTAGAGTGGAATTCAAAGTATACTCTGTTATCTCTAGCAAATTGACTGACAATTATAAGATTTTTGGTAATTTGGGGAACAAGAAGAAGATTATGTAAATTGAGAGAAGTGTGTGGTTTGAAGGGAGAGACAAAACTACTTGAACCAATGGATGTGATAGGCAAACCTTGTCCATTACCAACATAGATCTGTTCAGGACCAGCATATTGAGAGCTCTGTGAAAGATTGGCAGCATTGGCAGTCACATGGTGAGAGGCTCCAGAGTCAGGATACCATTCATGGGCAATCTGAGTGGGATGAGTGGCAGTGAGAGCAAGTGGAGTTCCATCATTGGACATAGGAGCTGGAAATGGCTGAGGATAGCCCTGATTCCAGTGTTGAAGAGGTGGAATTTGAGAAACAGTTAAATTTGCATTCGCCGGAGAGTTCGCCGGAGAGTTCGCCGGAAAGTTCGCCGGAAAGTTCGCCGGAAAATTTCCAGAGGAGTTGACCGTCGCCGGAAAATGAGACGGAGTTGCTTGAGGAGGTGTAAAAGACGAATTGTACCTCCACCAGCAACTTGCAGCTTCGTGACCATATTTCCGGCAAAGCTGACAGGTCACAGCGAGTCTACCACCACCTCTGCCACCGCGATTCCGGCCACCTCTGCCACGCCAACCACCTCGCGTTGGCTGTGCGTACCCAGCGAAGTTGTTTCGTTGGTCATAACTACCTTGTTGCACGACTTCGTGATGCCTGGTATTCCCCTGTTCTTGAGAACGTAAAACAGGGGCTAACAGAGGAGGAGTGTGGGCAACATTAACAGTGTTGAGATGCACTGTACTCAGCTGAAACTTGGCAAGCATAGCTTCTTGAGCCAAGAGCTGTGATTCTAGATCTTCAAACGTGCTCGAATCTTTTCCTCTAAAGTAGGTGATAAAAGGACCATAGTCCTCAGGCAGTCCCTCAAGAACAGTCCTTATGAGTTCTCCTTCAGAAAGATTTTCACCTATTGCAATCAACGTGTCACCAAGAGCCTTCACACGAGCCAGAAATTCTTCAATGCTCTTGTCACCTTTCTTGATACTTCTGAGTTCAGAACTAACTTGGTTTGCCTTGGCTTTGGTTATCGAATCAAAGTATCTGTGGATCTTGTCCCATGCTTGATGAGATTGACGAACTCCAAGAATTTTGTTGATGATTTCATCTGAAAGAGTGGATTGTAACCATGTGAGAAGCATTTTGTCAGTCTTCTCCCACTCCACAAATGCTGGATTAACGTTTTCTGCATCGCGATCTGCTTCTGACTGATAGCGAAGTGGAATTTTAGGATTGACAAGATACCGCTCTAGTTGATGAGCAATGACAGGTGGTTCTACTATTTGCTTCCATAGAAGGAAATTCTTACTTGTCAATTTTACTGACAACTGAGTATTGAAGAGTATAGGTGACCTTGAATCACCTGAATGGTTCTGAGAAGGTGATGAAGTGTTTTGAGAAGAAGAATCACGATCATTTTGTGTAGCGGAAGCCATGGAAGGACAAAGAGAAACGAATCAGGGCCCCAAGATTTGGAGCTCTGATACCATAAACGTAATCAAGCAAGAAGAAAGAAGAGAGAAGTCAGAGAGAAATCTGAGAGAGAGAGAGAGAAAGAGAAAAGACTTTCATAAGTCTTATTGTATTTCTTCACACAATGAATAGAGTACAAAGGGATCTATTTATAAGATCCTTATTACACAACTAAACTGCTTTAGGCTGTTAGACTAGTTGCAATACAGTTACAACAAGGCTGATAGACTTGTTACAATGCTGTTAGACTTGTTATAATGCAGTTGCAACTTTGTTGCAACTGAACCGCAAGGTTAACTAACCAAAGGATGGTAGAGTTAAACTGAAGGGTAGAGTTAAACTAACTCTGATTCAGAAAAGCGTCTTCATTCCCTTGTGGGTTTTGATCCATTCTCTCTGTTCTTGAAAACCCAAAAAAGGAGATGAGAGGGAACCATACTGTGTTGGTTTTGCTTTGGTTCCTTGTCATTTATGCCCCCACGTTGTTTTGCGCCAATGTGCAGTATGATCATAGAGCATTGGTCATCGACGGCAAGCGCAGGGTCTTGATCTCTGGTTCTATTCATTATCCTCGTAGTACTCCACAGGTCTCTATATATATATATATGTGTGTGTGTGTGTTTGAACTTTGAACTTAAACAGTGTAGACTTTGTTGTTTTAGATGTGGCCAGACCTTATTCAGAAATCCAAAGATGGAGGGCTGGATGTGATTGAGACCTATGTTTTCTGGAACTTACACGAACCAGTTCGAGGCCAGGTTCTCTTTTTTCTGTTACCATTTTTCATATTCCTCTGGCTTTCAGCATTGCATTGCATATAGGGCCGACCCAGATCAAATACTTCAAATACCCACTTCGTGAGTGTCTAGAGAAGAGGAAGAGAATACTCTAGGCAGTATTTCCCCTACTTTTTGCAGAGAGACTGAGCCAAGCCGGCCCTTCATTGCATTGCATATGTGAAAGAAAATATTGTAGCTTTAATTGGAAGTAGAAAAAAGAACAAGTGCTCATGTTACTCAGCTGAATTGCTAAAAGCATGAAATGCTGAACATTTTTTTATTTTATTTTGGCCATGGTTTTGAATTAAAAGACATAGATTAACCTCAGAAAGACCATAATTGGTAATGGGTATTTGCAGTATAATTTTGAAGGAAGGAACGATTTGGTGAAATTTGTAAAGACAGTAGCTGCAGCGGGTCTCTACGTGCATCTCCGGATTGGTCCATACGTGTGTGCTGAATGGAACTATGGGTAAAGTTTTGTTCTTTCCCTGTATTCTTTTCCAGAGTTTTTCATGTCTAATCGAGGGCTTTAACTTCTCAACAGTGGTTTCCCTCTTTGGCTACACTTCATTCCTGGAATTAAGTTCAGAACTGACAATGAACCGTTCAAGGTAACACTCATCTTGCTGCTTCATGCTTTTGTCCTTGAATCTGAGTTCACTCATCTAAAAACTTTTGTCTTCAGGCAGAAATGAAAAGATTCACTGCTAAGATTGTGGATATGATAAAGCAAGAGAAACTCTATGCCTCACAGGGAGGACCTGTTATTTTATCTCAGGTTTTTTTTTTTAATTTATTAAATACATGTTCTTTGATTAGATACATTATCAATTTTGTGTGTATAGTATTCTATAGATAATCTTTATAGCCTGTGCTTATAGTTGTTTCTCTTTTTTGGGTTAAAGCTTATATTTGTTAATATGATAATATTTGTAATTTGTAATGCCAGATTGAAAATGAGTATGGAGACATTGATGTACACTATGGTGCTGCTGGTAAATCCTACATCAAGTGGGCAGCAACAATGGCTACATCTCTTGATACTGGGGTTCCCTGGGTCATGTGTCAGCAAGCAGATGCTCCTGATCCAATTGTAAGTTTTCCCGGTTTATATGTCAACATCAAGTGTTTTTGCTGTTTAATGTTTTACTAGATTGTCTTTCTTCCTGAAAGGGGAATTGTGGTGTGCTGTCTATATTCATCTTATTTGATTGTTACTTCAACTACTCGCAGATTAATACTTGCAATGGATTTTACTGCGATCAATTCACACCAAACTCTAACACAAAACCAAAAATGTGGACTGAGAATTGGAGTGGATGGTTAGCATCCTTTATAATAAATCATTTAATTATTTGGATGAAATATATCCCCCCAAATTTGATCTCATCCGTTTATTATCTTTTAATCTTTTGAATTCTATGGAATGGTAGGTTTCTTTCTTTTGGTGGTCCTGCTCCTCACAGACCAGTGGAAGATCTTGCATTTGCTGTGGCACGTTTTTTCCAGCGAGGTGGAACATTTCAAAATTACTATATGGTAACGCAGACTTAAATGTGGTTTAAGTTCAATTTATATGATAGTTCAAAAAAAAGGGGGGCAAATCCCAATGCAAAAGGCTTATCCTTGTGCATTTTTGCAAAGATACTGTTTTCCATACTCAAACTCATGAGCAACCTTACCGGTGCTCTACAAGACTACAACACACCCTCTAATTTATATGATAGTTCAAGAAAAAAAAAATTCATCCCTAAGAGGAAATGAGCTGATATCGCAACTATTTTAATTACTTGCTCTGAAACAGTACCATGGAGGGACCAACTTTGGCCGAACTTCTGGAGGACCTTTCATTGCTACAAGTTATGATTATGATGCACCAATTGATGAGTATGGTATGCACTCTTTCAATCTTCCTGTTGCATATCTGTTGTTAACTTGACGTTGTAAACATTTCAAATGTGCTACCAATTGTTAGTTGAATGCTGCCTAGCTTCCATATGCATTCAAGAGGATAAATAAACAGTATTGCTTGTAACAACAAAAAGAATAACTGAATTGCGCATACAGTTTATTTCAGAAGACAAAAATTACACTGGACAATTTTGTTTGGTTTTTAAAAACATCTTTACTGTGTACTGCAGGAATTATTAGACAGCCTAAGTGGGGTCACCTTAAAGATGTGCATAAGGCCATAAAGCTTTGTGAAGAAGCATTGGTAGCTACTGATCCAACAATTAAATCTCTTGGTCCAAACCTAGAGGTATAAGTGGTTTGTATTAAATTTTTTGGTCTATTTTAAACATCTTATTCCATGTATTAGCCTATTAGGATATAATTTCTGGATAACCTTACTCTGAGCCTAAGATTCTCCTAGTTTATCAATTTGTATATTTCTTTCCTTGGAAATGTCCTTCATACAGTGGAATTTTTCCATATTTACCATTTAGTACACTGGGTCATTGTCATAGGTTTCTCCGGTTACCTCCTCCTTCACAAGTTCCTGAGTGTTGCATTTTCCTGATTGCAGCAAAATGCTACTTTATGCTGATTCCTGTCTTTCTTCCTGCATTTTCATTTGTTTTATATGCTTTATGAACAACTAGTCTCTCCAATATGTATGTCTTAAACTTCAGGCTGCAGTTTACAAGACAGGAGCTGTATGTGCTGCCTTCCTCGCCAACGTGGGCACCACATCAGATGTAACTGTAAATTTCAGTGGCAATTCATATCACTTGCCTGCATGGTCTGTGAGCATCTTACCAGACTGCAAGAATGTAGTGCTTAATACTGCTAAGGTTTGCCTCATCAACTTCATTTTCATGTTTATATGGCTTCACTAATGGATGATTCTGAAAATAAATGCGATGTTGGTTGGATTTCCCAATCAATATAGATAGTTCAATTGACTGGAGTTACTTTGAAAAATGTAGTTAATATTCATTTTGTGATTAATCTCTCTATAGTCAAGATCTTTTCTGTTATTTGCTAGTCCAAAAAGCAAGTAGCATGTAGTAAAAATAACATTTTTTGCGACAGATTAATTCTGCATCTGTGATCTCAAGCTTTACAACTGAATCTTCAAAAAAAGATATTGGTTCTTTAGAAGCTTCTATTTCAAGATGGAGTTGGGTGAGTGAACCAGTGGGTATTTCAAAGGCTGATTCATTCTCAAAAACTGGATTACTGGAGCAAATAAATACAACAGCTGATAGAAGTGACTACTTGTGGTACTCATCAAGGTATATAGGCCTCCAACTTTGAAAAGTATTTCCTCTGACCTATAATTCTCTGCTTCTTGATAACATTTTCCTTTTTTTTTTTAAAGCATTGATCTTAAAGATGATGCTGGTGCAAAAACTGTCCTTCACATTGAATCACTTGGTCACGCCCTTCATGCTTTCATCAATGGGAAGCTTGCAGGTAAATAAAAATTAAAGCAATGAAAACTGATGATATGCATGGATAACCCTGCATCTTCACATGTTCTTCCTAAACATTCATTTAGGTTTTTATGATTAATATATTTTGGATGTCCCTATATATTTTGAGATTTCTCTTTGATCGCTGGTCATGTAGACCTTGGTACCTAGGCAAAAAATATAAGTTCTTCCTACCACCCATCTTCTTTACACACCTCTTTAAAATGTTGCCAAATGAAGTGATACGTTTGGAGAGGTGCAAAGTAACCCTGGTCTACTCTTGCTTAGATTTTAATGAGGCAAGTTTTAAGGAGGAGTTTTGAGTTGCATTGTGGTATCACCCTTAAGCAGCTCTCAGCTCTGGTGGGCAAACATTATTAGTTACAAGTGTAATAACTGTAAAGAACCAATTCAACCCAAAAGCTTAAGTTGTTGGGTGAGGCTACATTAATGGTTTTGTATATCTCAACACGCTCCCTCACACAAGAGCCCATTGGGCTTGAAGGGTGGACAATGCACAGGCCCACCTACCTGTGCGAAGAAAGAAATTCCACTAGAAATAAAGTGTGGGGCGGCGAGGTTCGATCCCGGGACACGAGGCTCTGATACCATGTAAAGAACTAATTCAACCCAAAATCTTAAACTGTTGAGTGAGGCTACATTAATGGTTTTGTATATCTCAACAATAACAAAGGTGTTGGGCGTCTCTATCTTCCTGCTAAGTCTGGCCATAGATCAGACACTTGAAAACATAATTAAAAGAGGGAGGATATTCTTACTACCAAAATTTTCTACTACTAACTTACTACCTATCTAATCACCATTGAATCAAAGAGAGAGAATGTTAAAAAGTTTTTGAAAAAAGAGAAAATATTGATCCAATGGTGATTAAATAGGTTGTAAGTTGGTAGTAGAAAATTTTGGTAGTAAGAATATCCCTCCTCTAATTAAAATTCATGGCTACAGACCAAAATACAAGACTTCAATTTTCACCCAATTATATGACCTTAAACATTCTAATGTATATTTCCTAGATCGAAAGCAAATTACATTGAGCACTTAGTACTCGCCTATTTTATCAGAAGCAGTTGAATTAAATGTATAGAGGAGGAGACGCTAAGTTCTTCCCCTCATATCTTCTTTTCACACCTCTTTAAAATGCTGCCAAATGAAGTGAGACCTTGGATCCCTTTATAGATGTAGGGAAAATAAAATCAAGGTTGATTTGAAATCAAATAAGAATGTAAGATCAGTTGCTGATGGGTGTTCCTTCCTAAAACGTTCAGAGTTCATTCTTTCACTTTAGTTTTTCTTGAATTGTTTAATAGTAATTATCCGTGAAACTATTGAAAATTTGTCAGGGAGTCAAGCAGGCAAAAGTGACAAATCTAAGCTCAATGTGGACATCCCCGTCACTCTAGTGGCTGGAAAGAACACAATTGATCTCTTGGGTTTAACCGTGGGACTTCAGGTTCAGCTTTTCTGATTATAATGTATATAAGCATTTACGAGATAGAAAATTATGTTTTTTAGTATGCAATTGTACATTGGCTTGTTACATTCCATCCCACATGATTTGGCTTGTTCTATCCAGTGATTTTTCATTACTACATCAGCTAATGTAACCTTATACACATCAGAACTATGGAGCTTTTTTTGACACATGGGGAGCGGGGATCACTGGTCCAGTGATAATGAAAGGTTTGAAGAATGGCAACACTCTTGATCTCTCCTCCAAGAAGTGGACATATCAGGTCAGTCTTAGCTTTTGGTTGAAGCCTATTCATTTCTTTCTCCTTTCTTTAACTTCAAATAAGCATGAGTGAGATTCATGAAAAATGAAAGGGTGAAGACCTCGATGAGCCTCTTACTTTGCGAGAGTATTCTCAACTTATTACTTTTAAATATTCTCAAATTAAACTCTTTGGAAGGCTTGTGCTTGGAACTATCGCTTAACCGGTCTTTTAGCAGGGATTTATGTCTAACTCCCTTGTCTCAGGAAATAGTAAGATTTATCCAAGAAGTTTACTAGTAACAACATTGGTTTTTTGGTTTCCCACCTGTGAATTTTGTAGATCAAATCAATTTACATGCAAGAAAAGCCAAGTGTAATTATTTATTCCAAGAGCCTGGAGAGATGGAACTGAAGTCACTTGGATTCCATTTTTCCTTTTTGGTTAAAATCATCGAATGCACTCTTAATTTTCTTGATACAGGTTGGCCTCAAGGGTGATGAATTAGGTCTGTCTAGTGGAAGTTCTGGAAAGTGGAATTCACAATCTACCTTCCCTAAGAACCAACCACTGACTTGGTACAAGGTAATCTTATATTCGTTTTCTTGTTTCACTACTTGTATAGTTTTTGCTCAGCAGTGTCTACAGCTGTTAACTTCAACTTGCAATGGAAAACTGCAATTAAAATTAAGGGAATGCTACTGTAGGAAAAATATTTTAACCACTAACTAATGTAGTATATGTTGGTTAGACAACCTTATTTTCTCCACCCGGAAGTAATCCAGTTGCAATTGACTTCACGGGGATGGGAAAAGGTGAGGCTTGGGTGAATGGACAAAGCATTGGGAGATACTGGCCTACATATGTCTCTTCAAATGCTGGTTGCACGGACTCATGCAATTATAGAGGACCTTATAATTCATCCAAATGTCGCAAGAATTGTGGAAAACCATCGCAGACATTGTAAGTATTGGATATTCTAAATGACAAAAGTTGAAAAAT
>JAVKPL010010610.1:0-45555 GCA_032173675.1 Gastrolobium villosum
ACGTCATTTCGATTTGAAACTCGTTTTACATGTCCTACATAATATTCTAGTAATTATCATGCATTCGTTATAATTTTCCGGGATACTTTTCCGGTACGCATTTATACCGAGTAGCAGAACCGGTATCTGCGCTTTTCTTCCGAAAAGCGACTTTCAGTATTTTCACTCACTCAATATAATTATCTAAGCCCATTAATAATTATTAGGGTCAATTATGGAATTATTTCTTAATTATCATAATTAATTCACTAATCACCTTAATTAGCGGTGTGGGTTCTTACATTCACCCCACCTTTTTAAGGATTTTGTCCTCAAAATCAGAAACATACCTGTCTCGAAAGTCGGGATACTGTCGGAGAAGCTCTTCTCTCGCTCCCAGGTACACTCCTCAGGAGTTCTTCCTGACCATTGTACTTTAACCATCGGAATGATCTTGCTCCTCAACTGCTTCTCGCCACGATCGAGGATCTTGAGTGGTCCGACGGGAGTCTTTAGGTTCTCCCGAACCTCCACATCATCCGGCTGCACCACGTGCGAAGGGTCTGCTATGTACTTTCGAAGCTGAGACACGTGAAACACGTCGTGGATGTTGGCTAGGTTCGGAGGTAAGGCGAGTCGATAGGCAACTGGTCCTACTCTACCAAGGATCTGGTAGGGCCCTATGAATCGCGGGCTCAACTTCCTCACGCCGAGTGCCCGTCCAACACCGGTGACAGGTGAAAGTTTCACAAACACGTGCTCACCCTCACTGAACTCCAGTGGTCGATGCTTGACATCGTAGTAGCTCTTCTGACGATTCTGCGCCTGCTTCAACTTTTCCCTGATCATCTGGATCTGAAGGGTAGTATCTTGGACAAAGTCCAAGCCGAAAAGCTCTTTATCTCCAACCTCAGACCAGCAGGTAGGAGTCCGACACCTCCTACCGTACAGCGCCTCGTAGGGTGCCATGCCCAGACTAGCATGAAAACTGTTGTTGTATGAAAATTCAACCAACGGAAGGTACCTATCCCATGCAGAACCCTGCTCCAACGTGCAAGCTCTCAACATGTCCTCCAATGTCTGGATGGTCCGCTCAGTCTGTCCGTCAGTCTGAGGGTGATAGGCGGTACTCAATCTCAACTGCGTACCAAAAGCCTCCTGCAGCGCCTCCCAGAACCGAGATGTGAACTTCGGGTCCCTATCACTGATGATACTCTCGGGCACCCCGTGAAGCCTCACGATCTCGCGGACATATAGTTTGGCCAACTGCTCTGTAGTGAAGCTCACCTTCACTGGAAGAAAATGGGCAGACTTGGTCAATCTGTCCACTATGACCCAAATAGAGTCACAACCAGCCTGAGTTTTAGGCAATCCCACCACGAAGTCCATGGAAATACTCTCCCACTTCCACTGTGGAATCTCCAGAGGTTGAAGTTTACCAGACGGTTTCTGGTGCTCGATCTTCACTTTCTGACATATCAAACACTTGGACACGTAGACCGCTATGTCCTTCTTCATGCCCGGCCACCAAAAATTCCTCTTTAAGTCCTGATACATTTTCGTAGCACCAGGGTGGATAGTGAACCGTCCCTTATGAGCCTCTGCCATAACCTCTTCAGTCAAAGGCCCTCGAGGAATAACAATCCTCTTTTGGAATAGCAGCAATCCATCATCGTTCCAAGACACACCGTCCTGGTTTTTTACATAATCGAGGCATTCTCTTTGTACTTGCGCCTCTTTGATCTTTTCCATCAGCTCGTTAATCACTTCTGCTGTTTCCATTTCAAGCAGTGCACCCCCAAACAAGGAGTTCACTCTCAAGTCTCTGAACTTCTCGATCACCTCGTAGTCGTTCATCATTAAGCTGGATAAGCTCACGGATTTCTGACTCAAAGCATCGGCTACCACATTGGCCTTGCCAGGATGATACCTCAACTCGAAGTCGTAATCCTTCAAGAACTCCATCCATCTTCGCTGTCTCATGTTCAACTCTTTCTGGTCAAACAGATACCTCAGGCTCTTGTGATCACTGAATACAGCAAACTTCATGCCAAACAGGTAATGCCTCCAAATCTTGAAAGCAAAAACGATGGCTGCCAACTCCAAGTCATGAGTCGGGTAGTTCTCCTCATGAGGTTTCAGCTGTCTTGAAGCGTAAGCAACCGCTTTACCTTTCTGCATCAGCACACAGCCAAGTCCTTTACCAGAGGCATCGCAGTATAACTCGAATTGCTCCGCAGGATCAGGAAGGACTAACACAGGAGCAGTAGTCAGTCTCTCCTTCAACTCCTGGAAACACTCCTCACACTCATGTGTCCACACGAATGGAGTCTCCTTTCGGGTAAGGCGAGTCATCGGTAGCACCATCTTGGAGAATCCTTCTATGAACCTCCGATAGTACCCGGCCAAACCCAAGAAGCTTCTCACTTCTGTAACCGTCTTGGGCCTCTCCCAATCCATCACGGCCTCGATCTTGTTAGGATCAACTGCAACTCCATTAGCAGAAATCACATGACCCAGAAATTTCACCGCCTTGAGCCAAAACTCGCATTTTGACGGCTTCGCATAGAGCTTCTTCTCTTTTAGCACTTGCAACACAATCTTCAAGTGCTCGGTATGCTCCTCCTCCGTCTTGGAGTAGATCAAGATGTCGTCAATGAAGACGATCACAAACTGATCCAGGTACGGCTGGAAGATTCTGTTCATGTAGTCCATGAACACTGCGGGTGCATTGGTGAGTCCAAACGGGATCACCAAGTACTCGTAGTGCCCGTACATCGAGCGAAACGCTGTCTTTGGGACATCCTCCGGCTTTACCCGTATCTGATGGTAACCGGACCGGAGATCAATCTTGGAATACACACAAGCACCCCTGAGCTGATCCAGCAAATCATCAATGCGTGGAAGAGGATACTTGTTCTTGATTGTCACCTTGTTCAACTGTCTGTAGTCGGTGCACAACCGCATGGTCCCATCTTTCTTTTTCACAAATATGACCGGTGCTCCCCAGGGAGACACACTCGGCCGAATAAAATCTTTTGCTGAAAGCTCCTCGATATGCTTCTTCAGCTCCGCCAACTCTGGTGGCGACATCCGGTATGGAGCCAACGAGATAGGCCCCACACCAGGCAATAAATCTATGGAGAACTCTATCTCCCTCTGCGGTGGAAACTCAGGAATCTCCTCAGGAAACACCTCGAGGAATTCCCTCACCACAGGAATGCCAGTGAGATCCTCCTGTGTCCCACTCACCAAACCTCCCAACATGACATAGCCAAATGCCCCTGCTCTCAAGGCCCTCCTCGCCTGCAGGACTGAAATGAACGGTGAGGAACTGGCTGTGGACCCACCCGGAGACATCACCACTTTCTTGGCACAACAGTCAATCATTGCACAGTTTCTGGACAACCAATCCATGCCCAGAATAATTTGAAGGTTGGCCATCGGTAATCCTATCAGATCTACCAAGAAGTCACGGCCATCCCACTGAAACGCTACATCGCGATGAACAGTGGAGGTCAAACATTTTTCTCCGGTGGCGGTGGTAACCCGCATCGGTGGAGAAAGCACATCACTGGGCAACTCAAGCCCCACAGCAATAGGGGTAGCAACAAATGAGTGCGTTGCCCCGGAATCAAACAAAACATCAATAGTTGATCCACCAATGGTAACAGTACCTCTGACCAGGTTCGGAGCTCTGTCCGACTGCTGACGATCAAGTGTGTAGACTCGTCCGGTAGTAGGTGGCACTGCTGGTGCCCCAGTAGGAACCATCTGCAATGGCACAGCCTGCACTGCAACAACTCTTGCCGTCGGGCAATCTCTGGAATAGTGGCCCTCCTTGCCACACTGGAAGCAAATCAACTGTCCGGTAGAGCACGGCCCAAAGTGCGACTTCCCGCATCCCGAACATCTGGGAGCAGGAGGTCTAGCGGCGTTCCCCGGAGCGGCAGTCTTTCTGAACTGATTTGGCGCTTGCTTAGCCGCCAACGGTGGTTTACCCTTGCCCTTGTTGGAAAAATTCTTGTTCTTCCAGGGAGTGGAACCGCCGGTACCCTGTGGTACCTCCATCTTGGCCTTCTTGGCCTTACTCGTGCTGTAGAAGTCCTCAATATCACGACACTGCTGGACCAGTGTCCCAAAATCTCTGGATGCAGACCCAGCTAAGTAACCAGCAATATCATCATTAAGTCCCTTGCGGAACTTAGCAGCCAAGAATGTAGGAGTAGGCCTCGCCATCCTGAAGTGTGAAAACTTCACCAGTTCATTAAACTTGGCCAGGTACTCGTCAACAGACAACGAGCCCTGTACCAACCGGTCAAACTCCCCCTGCTTCCTCTCCTGTGAGTCATAAGGGAAGTACTGACCCAGGAAGCTCTCCTCGAAGAATGGCCACGTCATCACATGACCCTGCATCTCGTAGACCTGAGATAGGTTGGTCCACCACTCATGGGCCTCGCCCTCCAACATATAAGTGGCGAACAACAGCTTCTGCGGATCGGTGCACTGCATGATCCGGAAAATCTTGTCTAGCGCCTGAAGCCATCTAGCAGCAGCAATGGGATCATACGATCCGTCGAATGACGGTGGCTTATGCTTGCGGAAAGCATTCAGCCGGCGATCGATCTCGTCACGATCCTCAGCGAGTACGGGGATAGTCTGCATAGCCCCCGTCAGATGACTACCCTCACCCATCTGGCTCTGGGTGTCCTCCTGTTGACTAGGCGGAGGTGGAGGCGGTGGCGGCGGTGGAGGTGGTGGAGGACCCTGGCCCGCAGCAGGACCAGCCCTCAACTCCTCCAACATGACTCTCATCATCGTCATGTTGGCCATCCGGTTCTCCTCCAGAACCTCTGCCGTGGTTTGCCGGTTCGCATCTCGTATAGCGTCCAGCATCGCCCGGTTTGCCAGCCTCGTGGCTTCCTGGTCGGCTAGTCGGGCCGCCTGCATCTCAGCTAATGCAGCCAGGACAGGATCCGTCTGATCCTCGCTCGTACTCATGTTCCTCCTCGGTGGCACCATGACTCTGCACAAGTTACACAAAGAATGAGTTGATCAGGCCCACGCCATGTGGTCACATATGCATTATCATAACACACACCAGTCAGAGAGAACGCAAAGTAGACACGCAACGACTCATCCTAAGTTATTGCAATACATACAGGCTTTTCCCTAGAAAGTGCTCTGATACCATAAAATGTAACAGCCCGTGTTAACCCGGATTGTTAACACACTATCGTATTAAGCCACGCTTAATTAAAATGCGGAATAACTTTTTCTTTAATTCAATTATGACGTCATTAACTTAGCCAACTTGATTACTTAATCATTTTCACAAAAATACTGCCTGTATGTAAATTGCAAGACAACTAACTGAATACCTCGTACATAAATATAATGTGTGTATCTAGAACCGCAGGACTACACATGCAGCCTGGGTCAAAATCCTGATACATTAATTACAACATTAAAAATAAAAGGACAATAACACAATCATGTGGCATGGACAAACCCCATGCTCACCAAATAAGACAACAATGCCCAACAAATAGTCTCAACATAATCAGCATAATAAAAGCGGAAAACATAACAGAAAATCCAGCAAGACAGCATATCAGAATATCAGCTCAACTCTGGCCTCCTGCCACCTGAGCCCTCAACATTACCTGATCCTGAAATAAGCGTCCCCAAACGTGGGGTGAGATCTCTAACAAGAAATCTCAGTAAGGCAAGGGGTCCTCAAGGAGTCTCCACCCCAAGCTCACTTACACGTGTAATATAAGTTCTAAAAACAGTATTTACAATATAAGTTCCAAATCATGCGATGCAGCAATTAATCATGACATGTGTGCTTTCAAATCTACTGACCAGAGAAATGTAGGAATACGTCTATGCCTACATGAGTACATGGATACTACCTGCACCTCACCCACATGCTTCTCCATCTTGTATGTACTACATACTCAGGATTGCCGTCTAGGTGGACACCACATGCATATCATAATGCTCATTACATATAAACAGCTCAACAGCATTTCCAAAATAATCAAAGCATGTAACACAGCATGCATAAACCCATCCCCATGGGACATGGTGGAACATCAAAATGGCTAAACCGAGGACACGAAAGCTTACCTTGCAAGCTAGCTATCCAAGCCAAGAGTCCAACCACTCACTAGTCCACAAACAGCAGTATCACAATCTGATATGGACCATTAATAAGTCAATATAAATGCATCACAAGCATACAACTTCAAAGACTACGCCTTTCCTTTACGTTTTACGTCTTAAGGCTTCCATCAAAGCCATAAGCCCTTAATCATATGATTCTGACTTAGTCCATTTATTACAGAAGTTCAACTTCCTTAAACTAGGGTCCACACACACCCAATAGCTTACTGTTCATACAGTAAAGCTACTGTCTGCGCAGAACCCAGGATATCCGGATATCAGAAGGGGCATATCCGGATATGTCATATCCGGATATCACACTGGACATATCCGGATATGTCATATCCGGATACCCAGATCCCATATCCGGATATCAATATCCGGATACCATATCCGGATATCAATATCCGGATACCATATCCGGATACTGATATCCGGATATCTGTTCGACAAATATCCGGATATCTCACGACAGAATGCAGTTTCTGCATTTCGTGAATATCCATCCCAAAGATCCAACTTTTATCACATGTACACGTTAAAGCATGCATCTTTAATCCATTTTAGGTTCACTTATGTGTTGGTTACATGTTAAACTCATTAACATACCAAGATACCACCTTTAAGCCATAAAAACACATGATCAAGTTAAGGTGACTTACCCCAAAGCTTGGTCAGTAGTTCAAGGTGACTTTGGAGCTCTTAACACTGCACACAAGTCCAGCACACCCAAGGACACGAAAATGCCACCCAAAGGTTGGTTCTTGGCACCAAAGGAGGCTTCTTGGAACCTCCACTACCAAGGAAACACTCACAACTCCCCCTCACACAACTCAACACTTCAGAACAGACCTCACAACACACTCTACAATGGCTGAGAGTGCAAAAATGCAGCCCCACACTCCCACAACCCACTCTACTATGTGTTTGTAAGAAGAAGAGAGGAAGAATTAATGAAGAATTGGTCCAAGGCTCAAGAATGGTGAAGGAGAGCAATGAAACAGTGAATACTCCCTTCAGCCACCAAACACTCCCGTATGACCAATATACTGCCTAGGGTTGTGTGCTAGTGTGTCTATTTATAGGCACATGGCCACACACGCGCAGTATTAGCCTTAATCGCAAAGTAAAAGATCTTAATCTCAAACTTCGGATTCTAGACCTACGCATTTTTCTAAGATTTGTCATATTTTTATTTTATTTTTCGGAGCACCTTTCCGGTACGCGCTTTTCCATAGCCAGTATCAGTTCTGGCATCAGATTACGTCATTTCGATTTGAAACTCGTTTTACATGTCCTACATAATATTCTAGTAATTATCATGCATTCGTTATAATTTTCCGGGATACTTTTCCGGTACGCATTTATACCGAGTAGCAGAACCGGTATCTGCGCTTTTCTTCCGAAAAGCGACTTTCAGCATTTTCACTCACTCAATATAATTATCTAAGCCCATTAATAATTATTAGGGTCAATTATGGAATTATTTCTTAATTATCATAATTAATTCACTAATCACCTTAATTAGTGGTGTGGGTTCTTACACTCACCATCTTGTATGTACCACATACTCAGGCTTACCGTATAGGTGGACATCACATGCATATCATAAAAGCACATTGCATATAATAGCTCAACAGTATTTCCAAAACATCAAAGCATGTAACACAGCATGCATAAACCATATCCCCATGGGACATGGTGGAACCACAACATGGCTAAACCGAGGACACGAAAGCTTACCTTGCAAGCTAGCAATCCAAGCCAAGAGTCCAACCACTCTCAAGTCCAAACACAGCAGTATCACAATCTGATATGGACCAATAATATATCATTAATTATGCAACACAAGCATACAACTTAAAGACTACGCCTTTCCTTTACGTTTTGCATCTTAAGGCTTCCAACAAAGCCATAAGCCCTTAATCATGTGATTCTGACTTAGTTCATTAATTACAAAAGTTCCACTTCCTTAATCTAGGGTCCACAAACCCCCAATAGCTTACTTTTCATACAACACAACTACTGTTCTGCGAAATCCCAGGATATCCGGATATACAGGGGACATATCCGGATATGCAATATCCGGATATCACACTTACCATATCCGGATATACCATATCCGGATATCCAGATCCCTCATCCGAATATGAATATCCGGATACCATATCCGGATATGAATATCCGGATACTGATATCCGGATATCTGTTCGACAAATATCCGGATATCTCACGACAGAATGCAGTTTCTGCATTTCGTGAATATCCACTCAAAAGATTCAACTTTTAACACATGTACACGTTAAAGCATGCATCTTTAATCTGTTTTAGGTTCATACTCATTATACCTTCTTGTTTACTCATTAAACATGGCCAAGACATCAACTTTAAGCATCAAAACTTAAGATCAAAGGTGACAAGGTTTACCAAAGCTCAAAACAGAGTAATGTGTGCTCTTGGAGCTCCCCAACAGCTCCTCAACTCAAGCCATAAAATGGTGTACGAAAATGGTGCAAAGCTTGGCCCTTTCAACACAAAGGAAGCTCCTTGAAGCCTCCAATGGCATGAACAATAGCTCACCACAAGGAAGACAATATCACAGCCCACTAAACACCCCTCAACCAGCACCTCAACTCAGAAAAAGGTTGCACTTCATTCTCACAAGACACACTCTAGTTGTTTAGGAGAAGGAATGGTGAAGAAAGTGATCACAAGCTCAAGAAAAGATGAAGGAGAAGGCAATGGAACAGCAGCTCCAATTCAGCTAACCAAGGAGTCACGTAGAGGCTGGTGGTTACCTAGGCTTATGTGCAACTAATGCATATATAGGCAAATGGTCACTTATGCGCAGTATTAACCTTAATAGCAACGCAAAAGAGTTTGATCCCAAACTTTGGAATCTAGACCTACACATTTTTCTAAGATTTTTCATATTTTTTTTTTCGGAGCAACTTTCCGGTACGCGCTTTTCCATAGCTAGTATTAGTTCTGGCATCAGTTTACATTATTTTGACTTGAAACTTGTTTTACAAGTCCTACATAATATTCTAGTAATTATCATGTATTCGTTATAATTTTCTAGGATACTCTTCCGGTACGCATTTATACCGGGTAGCAGAACCGGTATCTGCGCTTTTCTTCCGAAAAGCGAATTTCAGCAATTTTACTCACTCGGTATAATTATTTAAGCCCACTAATATTTATTAGGGTCAATTATGGAATCATTTCCTAATTATCATAATTAATTCGCTAATTACCTTAATTAACGGTGCGGGTTCTTACAAATTAGATATTGTTGTTTATAGGCTGACATGTTGGATGCTGGATATGCCTGTGCTATTATGCTTTTAACTTCATATATGATTATGTTGAGACCGCTCTTGGGCTTTGTTGCCTTATTTGGTGAGCATGGGGATTGTCCATGCCACATTGACATGACTTTATGTTTTCAGACTGAAGTTGTAATAATGTATCAGGATATTGTCCGGGCTACGTGTTGTAGTTCCGTGACTTAGATACTCACTTTATCATATCTATTGAGGTATTTCAGTTAGATGTCCTTTGCAATTTACATATTGACGATGTTTTTATGAAAATGATTAAGTAATCAACTTGACTAAGTATAATGACATCATAATTGAATTAAAGAAAAATTTATTCCGCATTTTAATTAAGCGTGGCTTAATACGATGACATGTTAACAAATCGGGTATACACGGGGTGTTACAGAGTGCAGCTAGACCTCCTACTCCTTGATGTACGGGATGTGGAAAATTTCATGTTGGGTCATGTGCCACCGGGCAGGTCATTTGCTTTCACTGTAGCAAGGAGGGCCACTATGCCAAAGATTGTCCATCATTCACTGCGAGAGCTGTAGCGATTCAGGCCACTCATTTGCAGATGATCCCCACTGCACCTACAGCGGCACCTGTAGTGCCGCCAGCCACTGGACGAGTTTATACATTGGGTCGTCAGCAGTCGGACAGAGCTTCGATCCTTGTGAGAGGGACTATTACCATTGGTGGTTCTGCTATTGATGTAATGTTTGATTTCCGGGCTACGCATTCCTTCATCGCGACCCGAATTACTGTGGGGCTACGCATTCCTTCATCACCACCCCAATTACTGAAAAACTTAAAAATTAGTTTATCAAATATGATAAAAACCAGACATGCTATTAATTTACATCCCAATGCCAAATTGGGAGGGGTGACAAGGAGCGGGATAAGACCAAAAAAAATACGTAGATTTCTATTTTTCTCCCCTGTTGCCGATATCACACGTAAAGTTTGTTCGCTGTCTAATGTGGAATTGGCCAATTGGGAATAGACAAACTGTAGGCTGCTAATAGATCCCGCCAATTACTCAATTTTAATACATTAATTGTTAAGTATCAACTTAACAGAGGAACAGAGAACAGAGAACAGAGAAACTAGAGCAGAAAAAGAAGAAGAATTTTGGTATTATTTTCTGAATGAATTCTTACAAGCACAAGGAACTGATTTATACATACCTTGCCCGTAACTAACTTCTAACAACGTAACTAACTCCTAACCATGTAACTAACATCTAACCAACACTAGTATGCATGCCAACAGACACTTATGACACGTATGACTTCCTTCCCTTTACAAGTGTTTTATTATTCTAAGAAATATAGTCCCTTAATCTAACTGATTGTTTCTTCTCACGCTTAGAAACCCTTCGTGCAACACTCTCCCCATCTTCAAACACCACCTTGTCCTCAAGGTCCAGCTGTGGATAACAATTTCTGAGATGCTCCTCCGCTTCCCATGATGCATCCTCGGGAACCGAGTTGGTCCATTGAACCAGGTACTCCCTCTTAGTATGTCCCAACACTAAAACGTTCCTAACTGCCAAAACAGCCAAAGGCTCCTGTACAGGGCGATTCTCAACAGTGAACGGAGGCATTGGAACTGGATGAGTAGCAACATCTCCTCTGAATGGTTTGAGGAGGGAAACATGGAAGGTTGGATGAACCTTACACGCAGGAGGCAACTGTAAGCGATATGCAACATCACTAATCTTCTTAATGATGGAATAAGGTCCAAAAAATCTCTTTGCCAATTTGTGACTAGCTCTCCTTTCAATAGAGACTTGTCTGTACGGTTGCAACTTCACCCAAACAAGATCACCCACCTCAAACAACCGTTCTCTTCGATGCTTATCACTTTGGACCTTCATTCTATTTCTGGCTTGCTGCAAGTGTTGCTTCAACCGAGACAGAACCTCATCACGTTGCAGCAGTGTAGATTCTACAGCTTCAACCTTTATTAAACCACGAGGATAATGAGGAATTTGTAATGGAGGCTTACCAAAAGCTGCTTCATAAGGACTCATGCCAATACTAGAATGAACACTGGAATTGTAATGGAATTGGGCCCAACCAATCATCTCAGCCCAGCCTTGCGGTTTCTCATGGCAAAAAGCACGTAAATATTGTTCCAAATACCTATTCGTCACCTCCGTTTGTCCATCGGATTGAGGATGGTAAGCTGAACTCATATGCAAAGTAGTGCCACTCAACTTGAATAATTGAGACCAGAACTTACTTACAAATATAGGATCCCAGTCTGTGACTATAGAACGTGGGAACCCATGAATTTGCACCACTAATTCACAAAACAATTTAGCCACCACAGCTGCTGTAAAAGATTGAGATAACTTTCCAAAGAAAGCAAACTTGGAAAGTCGATCCACAATGACTAAAATGGTGGTATATCCCCGTGATAAGGGCAGCCCCACAATAAAGTCCATCGTCAAATCTTCAAATGTGCCATCCGGAACAGGCAATGGTTGTAATAAACCACCATACTTTGCTGCTTCATATTTCACTTGCTGACAAACTATACATTGGCTGACATAAGTCTTCACATCCTTGCGCATCGAACTCCAATGGAAGGTGGCTGAAAGTCTCAGAAAGGTGCGCAACACACCAGCATGACCTCCAGTAGGTGTACCATGTGCCTCACGAATTAATGCAGGAATCAAGGATGAAGTGGAGCTCAATAAAAACTGGTTCTTATGATAGACTATACCATTCTTCATAGTCAAATAAGGCTGACCCCCTGGAGATGACAGAATTTGCTGCTGCTGTTGCAATAAATAAGGATCCTCCTTATTCTGCTGCAGCACTTCTTCCAAAACGTTGAACACTGGTTCAGAAACTAAAACATTGATGGCTCCCTGCTCATACATGCGCGATAGTGCATCTGCTACAATGTTAGCATGCCCAGCCTTATACTCAATTCTGAAAGTGTAGCCCAACAATTTACACAAGTACTTCTGTTGTTCGGTGGTCTGTATGGTTTGATTCAATAACTCCTTAATACTTTTATGGTCAGTCCGGATCACAAAAGATGAACCCAGTAGATACTGCCTCCAACGCTTAACAGCCGAAGTGATTGCATAGAGCTCCCTCACATAAGTGGAAGCATTAGCCAATCTAGAACCCAACTTCTTGCTAAAAAAAGATAAGGGTCTATCTTGCTGCAATAAAACTGCACCCACTCCACTATTCGAAGCATCTATCTCAATCACAAAAGGAGAAGTAAAATCAGGTAAGGTTAAGACAGGGATACCTTGCATAGCTTCCTTGAGACTCTGAAAGGCTGTGCAGGCCTCTGGTGACCAATGAAAAGGAACTGTTGACTTTAACATATCAGTTAAAGGAGTAGCTATCACTGCATAATTTTTCACAAAGCGTCGATAGTATCCTGTAAGGCCCAAAAAACCTCTAAGTTGCTTCACATTGCAAGGTAAAGGCCACTCCACCATAGCTTTGATTTTCTTCGGGTCTGCTTGCACTCCTTGATTAGAAACAACATGGCCAAGATAGTCGATGGAAGTAGCCCCTATAGCACATTTGGACAGCTTGACAAAGAACTTATGGATCTTAAGACAACCAAGGGCCACATCCAAATGGACAGCATGTTCTTCCTTTGTCTTACTAAACACCAAGATGTCATCAAAGAAAACAATTATGAACTTACGCAAATATGGCTTGAATAAGTGGTTCATCACTGCCTGGAATGTTGCAGGGGCATTAGTCAGGCCAAAAGGCATAACTAAGAACTCATAATGGCCTTCATGAGTTCTAAAAGCCGTTTTATGTATATCATGAGGTAAGACCCGAATTTGATGGTAACCCGCCCTCAGATCCAGCTTACTAAACACCTTGGCACCTCCCAACTCATCTAAGAGCTCATCTATTGTGGGAATAGGAAATCTATCCTTGATCGTGATAGCATTCAAGGCCCGATAATCCACACACATTCGCCATGTATTATCTTGTTTGCGCACCAAAAGAACTGGCGAAGAATAAAGACTTTGGGAATGCTTGATAAATCCAGAAGATAGTAATTCGGACACTTGCTTTTCTATCTCATTTTTTTGGTTATGGGCATAACGAAACGGCTTGACATTCACTGGCCGTGATCCCTCGAGCACATGAATAGCATGGTCTAATCCACGGAATGGTGGAAGCTCCTTAGGAACTTGGAACACCTGCTGATGCTCTAACAGAATTGCCCACAATATATCTGGAATAAGATCTTTAAGTGCCAAGAGTTCAGGATTTGTATCCTGCTTCTGCTGATCATAAGTTCCCACTAACGCAAAACAATGGACCTTGACAGATTCCCCATCTCTTTTAAGTAACTCAGAATTTCCAAGTTCCTGGATTCCTTGTAGAATTACTTGTCTCCCTTGCCGACTAAACTCCATAGTCATGTGCACATAATCATGAGTCACCTTGCCCAATCCTCCCAACCATGGCATTCCCAGCACCACATTGAGATCAACTAAATCCAACACCCACAAATTAACAGTGAATGATTCCCCTTGTATAGTAATTAGGACATCCAAACATGTGCGATCAGCCACAAGAAACTCACCATTGCCCAAAAATATGCGTATTCTTTTGACACGAACAATCGGCAATTTCAATTCACAAGCTAAATCCTCACGGATGAAATTATGAGTGCTTCCCGAATCTACTAAGACAGACACTCCACAATTCTTAATAGCAGCCATAAATTGTAAGGATTGAATACCTGAGGAATCTCCCAACACATGTAAAGCCCCATCTCTCGACATTCTAGACAAGTCTTCTGAATGCCAAACAATCTCCTCCTCTTCTTCAACTTCTGGCTGAGGCTCGTCCTCAACACCTACCATGAACAAGAACTTGTTCTTGCACCTATGTTTAGCATTCCACTTCTCCTCACAATAATAGCAAAGACCTAACTCACGTTTCTGTCTGAGTTCTTCATGAGAAAATTTCTTCATAGTCGGAGGTGGTGGTAAGGCCAAAAGTGGTTTAGAACCACTAATTTGAGGAGGTGTACTTTGAAAGTTAGAGGAGGAACGAACAGGTACAACAGCAGCATCAGACGAAACATTTCCCTTAGGAAACCATTTCTTGCTCCCAACATTAAAAGAAGCTCGAAGTTCTGAGTGATGATCATCATATGCCAGTGCCTGCTGCATTGCTTGATGCAAATTCTGTGGACAGCGTAATTGAACTGCACTCTTGAGTTCCGGTTGCAAACCCGAAACAAAGAAACTCAAATACAAATCGCCGTCGAGGCCAGGAACCTGATTAATCAACGTTTCAAATTGTTGAATGTAATCACGCAATGTACCGGATTGGGTCAATTTAGAAAGGACGCCCTTGAGATTTGTATACGCAGAAGCCCCAAACCTCTCACGCAGGGAGCGCGCTAATTCCCCCCAAGATCGAAGCATACCACTGCTGAACATCCACTGATACCACGCTGAAGCAGAACCCTCCATGCGTAACCCAGCAATAGGCACCTTACTCTCCTCAGGAATCTGTTGCAGAACAAAGAACAATTCCGCGCGAAAAATCCAATTATTTGGATCGACTCCACTGAACAATGGAATTTCCAAACGAATGGCCCTAGACAAATTGCGATTGTCCGTATCGAAACGCGACGCACTCTAAGTTGATGTACCATCTTCGGAATGAGGAGCTGAAGTTTGGCGTATCGGAATCTCACGATTACGCGTATCAAAAGCCAGAACCGTAGCATTGAGTTGCTGCAATTGAGAAGCAATCAAATTCATTTGAATTTGAGAATCATCCAAACGTGTTTCAATCCGAGATTGATTGTTCTCGACTCGAGACATCAGCAATTGGTGTTCCTCAAAACGAGTATTCACGCTTTGCTGCAAAGAACTGATCTCCTCAGCCAACTCTTGTAAGCGCATTTTGCCGAACGGTTGATGTCCAATGGAATGAAAGCACCAATTGTTAAGTATCAACTTAACAGAGGAACAGAGAACAGAGAACAGAGAAACTAGAGCAGAAGAAGAAGAAGAATTTTGGTATTATTTTCTGAATGAATTCTTACAAGCACAAGGAACTGATTTATACATACCTTGCCCGCAACTAACTTCTAACAACGTAACTAACTCCTAACCATGTAACTAACATCTAACCAACACTAGTATGCATGCCAACAGACACTTATGACACGTATGACTTCCTTCCCTTTACAAGTGTTTTATTATTCTAAGCAATATAGTCCCTTAATCTAACTGATTGTTTCTTCTCACGCTTAGAAACCCTTCGTGCAACATTAATCCCCATAAAAACTACCGTCACAACATGCAAGGGGGACAAATAATTTGAAAACAAATTTTAATATTTAGTTTGGTGAATCCCCCCACTCATTAAAGATGCAAATAAACTTCAAATTGATGATTACAAAATTATTCGGTTGGGAAATATCTTCCCCCTCGTTGATTCAGTAATTATTATACTAATATACAATTTAAACTCAAAAAACTAATGTTTTATGCTTTTTTAAGGTAGTTAATATTTGTTTAAATTTTCAAGGAATACGGTTTTCTTCAAATAAAATTATACCAACATTGCTTACCAAAAATAAAATAAAAAATTATATCAACATTATGACGTGATTTTCTTCTAATAACATTAACTGTTTATCCTGTAGAAAGATATATAAACACCTCCAAGTGGTATATATATATACCCGTAAAACTTGAAAGTTTCAACATAATAATTAATGAAAAGTCACCTCAAAATGTTAATCAATTAGGTTTATATTCAAACATTATTTATCCTTGTGGTGGCTTTTTACTTATAAGAAAAAAATATTTGTAATGTAACTAAAAGAAAAATGTATTATTGGAGAAACCAAATACTTAACTGTGCGATAAAAAAAAAGAAATTAAAAAGTTAATTTCTAAAAAAATTAGAATGCGATGTTAATTAAATAAATTAACCATCACGTTGAGAAGCATAAATAATAAAAAATTAAAGATATAAATTAAATAAAATATTAACACTTAAACATTAATTTAACTATGAAAATAACATATAATATAAACAACTGATCATTTGAGCTAATAAAAAAAAATCAACCCAACTCAACTCGTATTAAGTCATATTTTTCTTAGAACGAATATACATAAATGCTTTAATGTTTCTATAGATAAGTTATCTATATTCATTCCCAAAACGATATCGTTTAGGGTTGAAAAATTAAAAAATTATAATGAGAAAGACTATTATAACCCCAAAATTCTCTTGATGTCTGCCTCGTTGTTTTGGGCTCAATTAGATTACTTATCTATATTGACAGAATAAAAAGCGAATAGATAAATAAATTAATGATTAAATGTGAGAGCCATCGCTAACCGTTTGATGAAGAGAGATGGGCGGCTGCCACATTTCCATCTTATTTTCTTGTGTGTTGGTTGATTCTAAGTTGCGGGTTGAAGATTGTGAGGAATCTTGATTGGTGAGACCTTGGTTTGTGAGGAATCTTGATTCGTGAGACCTTGGTTCGTGATCTTCAAGAAGACGAAGGAGAACCTGTTAAGTGCTGATTTGAGGAGCGGGTATTTATGTGGTGATTTAGAGTCTTAAGCTTCTGTTCGTATCTTCATGTTGTTTGCTGTAATTAAGGATTGTGGTTTGTTGTTTAAAGTTGTTCTTGTGTTTTCTTTCTTGAGTTTATTGTTGAGCGTTGGGTAATGTTTTGTATACGGTTATTTGTACACTTTATTTTCACATAGTGCAATATTACGGGGACTTTAACCCTGCTCCCTTGGATGTTCGAAACTCATTCTGAACCAAGTAAAACTTGGTGTTGTTCTCTCTCTCTTTGTGTTATCTTAGAATCTTTATTTTTCTTGCTCAGTTCACTATTGAAATCAAAACAATGGTTAATATTTTTCTTTCATACCATGTGATTATCCATTATTTATTAAGCTAAGAAGATATAATAATTTTTTTTTTCTGTTCACTCAACAGCACAATGCGACCCCAACAGTAATTTAATTATTTTTTATATAATGTCTTTTTAATTATATTGAGGTAAATATGTGCAGTTTGTGCATTGTCAATTTTGGGGTGTAAATGGGCTAGAGTCGGAAAAGTGCGCATTATTTTTTATTTTATTTTTTGTTAAACATGGACCGGGACGATTGAGATCAGTGCATTCTACCTCCACCCAAGAACTTTCCGACGGGCTAGCCATCTAAGAAATTGTAAATAGATCCAATTAACGTAGAATACCAAATGATATTCAAAAATCAGTTTTTAATTGTGATTGTGTGTTATTCTTCTAGCAAAAGTTCGAAAAAGAAATTAATTACATGCTAGAATTGGAGGACAATGTAAGCAAAGATTTGAAAGATTATACGAATCACATTTTTTTTCCAACTTTCTTAACGGAATAAAGTTAGGTACGAAAAAAGTAACTTGATACAAGTTTTATAAATGGTCAAACGATATATTTGATTCTAATATTTTATATATATTTTTTGGGAAGGTTATAGTTACAACATCTTACAAAAAGAGTTTAATTTGCTAAAATTATAATATTCATAAATTTTGCAAAAAAACATAAGATATCCAAAATATTTATATTAAACTCAATAAAAAGATTATAATTATAACTTTTCCCCTCCTTTTTAGTTTATTCAGCGTTGTTAAAACGGTTTGTTATAATTTTCAGCGGAAGAGATATAGTTGAGTCGCTCAATGCAGTTATACAATTTATATATAGTGATTCGTCTCATACAATAATTCTTTTTACAAGGAAAAAAAGTAGCGTTTAATTTAATTTTTAACAGAGCTAAAAGATGGATTGCATTGAAAAAACCATGATAAAAAAAAACCGTAAGGGGGTAAGCGATTCTAAAAGAAAGAAACCATAGGGCGATTTTAAAACTTTTGTCTACGTTGTTGGTTTTTTCTTTTTCTTTTTGTCAGCATGAATTATAATTTGAATAGTTACTACTAGCTGCAATATTGGTCACCGATCCGAGACCATCAAATTAAATAATTTGCAGCTCTTGCCTTGGATATGTCAGTCATTTGGAGAGGGTATAAGATCATAATATATGAAAGAGTAATGAAGGTAAAGAGCAAAAACAAACACAGACAAAAGAAAGTATAATAATAAAACTTTATTGGATAATGATTCAATACAATCACCGAAAGCACGTGATTTTTTTATTCATATTGTGTGGCTCATAATAGTATTATATATTGAAGTACGCACTTATTTTTTTTTTTTTTTTGTGAGGCACGACAAAGTGTATTATGTAGCGATGGAGGACTTCAAGGGCAGAATGTGATGGCATAGTGAGGATTGGAGAAGCAAGTAAAGGTGCTAGTCTTGTCATCATATGCGTAGCTATAAGCATCAGGACATTGCTGCTTGAAAATGTTAGAGTATTTTGATGGTGGACATTTCTCTGCTGTGTTGAAATCACCAGTGCAACAATGCTGAGGCTGGTTGAAAGCCAAACAAGCACTCTTACAAGCAATCGCATTTCCATCAGAACCTTTCATTTGAAGCACCGCAGGGCACACATTGTTGATGTTGTTAGGGCAGCTTGAGGTTTTGCATTCACCGCTCCCACCTTGTGGGGTCACCGACATGGGCACGTTGAACCCGTCCACGTTACTCACGTCATAGAAATCTTGACCTCCATTTGATGCTACTGTAAGTTCTACCAAAGTTGCTGGAGGGATTGCACCGGCACCATTGCATGCTACTCGACCGGAGGCACAATCGGCAGTGGCACAACTGAACTTTCCGTTGTTGTTCGAACATCCCGTCCTAGCCCAAAACCTACCTGACCATGGTGAGGGGAGGTCCACAGAGTTTGATGCTCCCATTGCCAACTCAAAACCTGTTGTTGACAGCTGAGGCTTCTGATCGCCGGTTAGGGTTCCTGGCCATACTGTGTATGGGCAATTGTTTTTGAAAGTAACTTTGGCTCCTTGAGCCACTGTATGCAAAACCAAAAAAATCATTACGTTGGGATTTGATGAATCAAGCCGTGAATAGATTTCGAAAAAGACAATTTTTCTACCTTATAAAGTAGGGTTTTATAATTCTCATGTTGAAGGAGAATTGAAATCTTATGTTATAGAGATAAAAAACATGTGGGACCCATGTGTTAGAAAAAATTACATGTAGGACCCATGTCAGCACGGAAATTGAAGGGTGTGTAGGAAAATTTGAATTCTCATGTTGAATGAGAATTATAAAACTCTATAAAGTAATGTGAGTAAACATTAACCTACATTTGGGGAATAATCATCTCATGTGTTATTTAACACGACCATGTCGTGTGATAGTATTATAATTATTTATGGGCAAATCAACAGTGATGATTTTGTCATGTTACATTCCAATAGTTTTTCTTTCTTCATTTCTCATTACTATTGACTAATATGCTCATGAATGGTTAGGATCTTGTTACATAACATGGTCACATCAAATAACACATAATCTATTCCCATACTTGTGTACCATTAACATGAGGAATGTATACATTTTGATACATATATATAAATGCATGTGATTACTTATAATGCGTTAATGTCTATGATAAAGAGAATAAGGGAATGGAAATAATATACCATTGAAGAGGAATGCAAAGCAAAGGCAGAGAGCAACACGGGTGATCGTCATTGTTGGTGAATAGTGATGAGTTCTTGTTTTCAGAGGTTGCTTGTGAAGTATGGGATTTAACTTGCGTAGCTATATATAGGCATTGAGGCTTGAATATTCAATGATCCGTACCTGTCACGTAAAGCAAAGTGTGGGGAATTAAGCCATATATGACTCAGTTCGTCAAGGGGCTGCTACGGTTCGCTGTTTTGATTAATTGAGTTAATTGTTAATGTCCTCAACCATCACCTAGTGGTACTTTTTTTTTTCTTTTTTGGTAGAGAACCCAGTGGGACTTAATGATGTTAAATATATGTTTCTAAAATTTTAAATAAAAAATTTAATCATAGCACATGTATAAACTAATTTAATTCTTAATATTTTATAAATTAGAGGTATTCGGAGTTAACACGGTTAAATGCAAGACAATGTTACAACCATACATTTCCTTTATTTTTATGGAGTGATCAGTGGAATAAAAGTAATCTATTCTCATATTCAATTTAATTTAATTTAATTTTGATGTAATATCATTGAAAAAAAATTATACTTATATTAATATTATCTTATATAACCAATTTGAAATTTCATACCGTTATTAACATAATCAAATTCTTTAATGAGTTGTCAACAAAAAATGAATCCACAATTATACAAAATTACTAGCAATGCTTCAAAGTTAAACTGTTTCCTAATTGTGGAAAAAAATTCAAAACTTATTAATCACATTTTGGTAAATTAAATCTAAGAGCAATTTTTATTTTACTATCGGTCATATTAGAATGTTTTGTTAAAGGTTTTAATATTTCTAGAGTGATTGTAGATATGTTATCTATATTCACTCCCGAAACGATGTCGTTTTGTGTTGAAAATTTAAAAAATTATAACAAGAAAGATTATTATATTTCTGAAATAAATTATAATTACAAAAATACCTTGATTTTCGTCACAAAACGACGTCGTTTTAGGCTCAATGTAAATAACTTATCTACATTATTGATTGCAGAAAAAATGAACCCTTTGTTAAAATATAAATTATTTTGTTGATTTCTGATTCTTTAACAAATTGCTTCTTTTGATTTGAAGTTAATTAGAATGAAATATATTTTACTTCAGTAGAATGAAATATAGTACTTGATCATAAGGGTTCATATTTGACATTGGATCTGTCGGTTAGTAATCAATTACGGAGGAGATGATCACTGATGATGACATTATAAGATGTTAGGGCTTGAAACTATGGTGTGGTGGTGTTTACGAATAGTGTAACACGGCAGTCGGTGTATTAACATGCAAATTGTAAGATTTCGTGCATCGTTAAATTAGGAATTTAATTAATTTAAATGTGAATTTAAGAAATATTTTCATAATTAACCCTATTAATTATGAGAATACTTAAATAATTATAGTAAGTGATTAATAATGCTGAAAGTCGTTTTTCTTACGAAAAGTGTAGATACCGATTCTGCCTCACGGTATAAGTGCATACCGATGAAGTATCCCGGAAAATTATAATAAGTATAAGAACATTCCTAGAATAATATTTAGGACTAGGGTGTCAAGATTTAGGTCAAGATAATGAGAACTGGTGTTAGAACTGATACCGGCTACGTAAAAGTGCGTATAGGCAAAGTGCTGCCAAAAATAAAATAAAAATATGAAAAATTCTAGAAAAATGGCTAGGTTCATAATCCAAATCTTGAGATTAAAATAATAAGTGTAGCTATTAGTGCTAATATAGTGTGATTAATATTAAGTGGGCTATATAAGGACTTGGCACATGATCCTAGGTCATTTTGGTGCCTCCCATGTAACACCCCGTGTATACCCAGATTGTTATCATGACATCCTATTAAGTAACGCTTATAAAAATGCGGAATAATTTTTTCTTTCATTCAATTATGACGTCATTATCATTAACTAAGTTGAATAATACTTAATTCATTTTCAAAAGATTTCCTGTATATAATAGCAAATAAACAACTAACTGAAATACCTCATAATATAGATAAGTGTGTCTCTAGTCACGAAACTACAACACGTAGACCGGACATAAATATGATCGTTTATACAACACCAAGCAAAAGAGCAACCTCCTGCAGTTCAAAAGAAGCAATGAGATTTCTCAAGTTTTGAGAAAACTCCATATCCCATGAAGCTCAAACAACATGAACAAAAGAAGCAATTGTCTAAATTTGTAGATATTTTTAAGAAATTGCAAATTAACATTTCTTTTGCAGAAGCTCTGGAGCAAATGTCTTCGTATGCAAAGTTCCGGAAGGAGATATTATCTAAGAAGCGGAAGCTCACAGAGGATGAACTTGTTACACTAATAGAAGAGTGCAGTGCAATCATACAGAAAAATTTGCCTCCAAAGATGAAGGATCCAGGGAGCTTCAGTATTCCAAGCACCATCGGCAAGACGACTATAGAGAAAGTCTTATTTGATCTTGGTGCCAGCATGAATGTGATGCCCCTCACCCTGATGAAGAAGCTGGGAATTGATGAAGTAAAGCCAACGAGGATGAATGTTCAACTGGCCGACCGTTCAACAAAGCAAGCACATGGTATTGTGGAAGATGTGCTCGTCAAGGTAAACAAATTTCTAATTCCTGCTGATTTTGTTATTCTTAACATTGATGAAGATGCCAGTGT
Organism: Gastrolobium villosum; assembly: GCA_032173675.1. Taxonomy (NCBI): domain Eukaryota; kingdom Viridiplantae; phylum Streptophyta; class Magnoliopsida; order Fabales; family Fabaceae; genus Gastrolobium; species Gastrolobium villosum. The sequence goes on from JAVKPL010010610.1 coordinate 22,794, forward strand.
GCCTATGATCTTTGCGAGGCCATTCTTAGCAACCTCATGAGCATTAATTGATGTACCTAAGGGTGAGTTGATAATGCGCGTGGATGGAGAGCAAGCAACACTCAAGGTACTTACAATTGAAGCTCCATTACCTTCATCTCAAACTAAAGACCAAGTTGACTACATTGCGGAGAAAAAGGTTAAGGAAAGGAACAAGAAGGAAGTCCATAAGCGGCATGAAGAAAGCAAGCCAAAGGTTAAGATGGAAAAGCCCAAGATAAAGGAAAAACATGTGAAAACTAAGTTTAAAGTTCTTGAGAACCCTCCTCCTCATCCACATGCATATGATCATGGAAGGACACAATACTGGACTAAGAAGACTGGTCATCAATGGTAGCGTGCTTCCAACCACCATAATCGCAAGGGGCACGTCAGGCTCGTGACGTTAAATAAGTGCTACTTGGGAGGCAACCCAATGGTTATTCATTTTTTTATTTTTTTTATTTCCTTTCCTTTGTTTTATTTTTAATTTTGTTTTAATTTTTTTAATTTCTACTTAGGATCACGTGAGACTTGTTGGACATGTTTATGTCCTCTGCTACATGTTTCTATTTTATTCTGTTATGATGTTTAACAAGTGTGTGTGTTCCACCTGCACATAAGTTTTAGTCTTCAACTAGTTTGGTTATTGCTAGGGACAACAATCTTCTAAATCTGGGAATTGGGACCGCATACGCGGTATTTGAGGAATCACATACAGAGGAACGAAAGAAACATCCAACACAGAAAATTAGAGAATTCATTTCACTATTCAGGGGAGTTATTTTAACCTTTCTAGTTGATTTCTTACTATTTTCAGTCATTTTGTTTTTAGTTTTATATTCTTTTATGATCAATAAACACAGTTCTTTGAAAGCGTATTTCACATTTAGATGTGCTAGATCAGTCAAATCCTTGGTTGAAAATAAGGAAGCTTGCATGATATGAATTACTGTCATGGCATTGCATAGAGCATGAATAGAGATTATGATTTCTCGTTTGTTTGATTCCTATGTTAATAATGGATAATGATGCTTGAAATGAAATTAGGAAGATTCTAGTTTGATGCCACAGCTTGTGAGGTTTGTGCCTATACAATTAAATTTTTTTAGAGAGTCCTCACTGCAGTAGTACTCTAGAACTTGATCTAATTCTCTGTAATGCATGTGTTGATTGAAATGATGAAGGCATTTTATTCTATTAGCTTATGGCCAAATATCCACCTGAAAAGTTATCCATTGCAGGCCTTGTTGAGCCTGAGACTGTTTTTGTTCAATTACCTGATTAAATTGTTTAGACTGCTTCCATCAGAACTTACCTTGATTGAGTTTGAAATGTCAATGATTAAAAGTTAAAAGTAATTGAGGTAAGCTCCACTAGAAGTTAAGCAGTTGAAAAAGGAAAAGAAAAGAATAGTCCTCAAATGAAATCAAAGAGAAAAGGAAAATAAATTGAAAAACTGAAAAGCAATAATGAAGAAAAAGGTGAGAAAAAGGATGGATCATGAATTAATCAAGTAAATAGTGGAGCTGAAACCTGAATTGAGATATCATTGGTGTAACAGCCCGTGTTAACCCGGATTGTTAACATACTATCGTATTAAGCCACGCTTAATTAAAATGCGGAATAACTTTTTCTTTAATTCAATTATGACGTCATTAACCTTAGCCAACTTGATTACTTAATCAATTTCATACAATACTGCCTGTATGTAAGTTGCAAGATAACTAACTGAAATACCTCATATATACATATAATGTGAGTATCTAAGGCCACAGGACTACAACACATAGCCTGGGTCAAAATCCTGATACTTTAATTACAACTTAAAATAAAAGACAATAACAAATCCATGTGGCATGGACAAACCCCATGCTCACCAAATATGGCCACAATGCCCAACAACAGTCTCAACATAAACTTAACAGAAAACATAAACAGCAGTCAAATAATCAGCATCCATCATATCAGCGAAATACAGATAAGTCTAACTCAGCTCTGGCCTCCTGCCACCTGAGCCCTCAACATTACCTGAACCTAAAATAAGCGTCCCCAAACGTGGGGTGAGATCTCTAAACAAGAAATCTCAGTAAGACAAGGGGTCCTCAAAGATCTTTGTAAGAACCCGCACCGTTAATTAAGGTAATTAATGAATTAATTATGATAATTGGGAAATGATTCCATAATTGACCTTAATAATTATTATTGGGCTTAAATTATTATACTGAGTGAGTAAAAATGTTGAAAGTCGCTTTTCGGAAGAAAAGCGCAGATACCAGTTCTGCTACCCGGTATAAATGCGTACCGGAAAAGTATCCCGGAAAATTATAACTAATGCATGATAATTACTAGAATATTATGTAGGACTTATAAAACAAGTTTCAAGTCAAAATAATGAGAACTTATGCCAGAACTGATACTGGCTATGGAAAAACGCGTACCGGAAAGGTGCTCCGAAAAATAAAATAAAAATATGACAAATCTTATAAAAATGTGTAGGTCTAGATTCCAAAGATTGGGATCAATATCTTTTGAGTTGCTATTAGGGCTAATACTGCGCGTTAAGTGGCCTTGTGCCTATTTATACACACTAAGGGCACAAAACCCTAAAAACCTAACTTACCTACGTGAGTTGCTGCTCCTTGGGCTGCAGCCACTCTCCCTAACTTGCTCATTTTCGTTTTTGGCTTTGTGACCTCCATGAATACCACTTTCTTCATAGATTCTTCATCTAAACACATGGCTGTGAGTGTGTGAGCTTGGTGTGCAAAGAGAGCCCCCTTTTTCTGAGTGTGGGAACCTGTTTGAGGGAGGTTGGGCTGTTTGATGTTGTGCTTGAAGGGTTAGAGTCACGTTCTTGGCACTTGATGCTTCAAGAGGTCACCTTTGTGGTGAAAGAACCAACCTTGGTAGCCATTTTCGTGCTGGACCAAAGTCAGAATTTTGAAGGTCCATTTGTGAGCACCAAGAGAACCCCTTTTGCTGTTTTGAAGTGCATGGGTATATGCCTCAACACTTCCCTTTGTGTTTTCATGAATATAACATGATTTGAAGATGTAAAATCATGAATTTTGATAATTTGAACGTTCGTTAATGAATCTAAGTGTTAAAATACATGCTAAGTCATTGGGATAGATGTATCTAGGTGAAAGATGGAATTTTGAATGGATATTTTCGTGCTAGGCTGCTGTTTGTGGCCTCTGTCGTGAAATATCCGGATATGATATCCGGATATGGCATATCCGGATATGATATCCGGATATGGGGACAACAACGAACCTGTTTTGGTAAAAATTCGATATCTTGAGATACAGAGCTCCAAATCGAGTGCCGTTTGGACCTATGTGTAGCTAACACATAAGGGTATAACCCTGTAAAATTTAGTAGCCATTAGATAAGTGGTTTGATCTCAGTGTTAGTTTAAAGTCGCGTCTTGGTTGCTGGAAATTCAGTTGGAAGCAGTCACTTTGCGAAAATCATAACCGGAGTTATACAACTCCGATTGAGATATAAGATATGTCGTTGGAAAGCTTGTGAGGTCTAGTTTAACATATTAAAATCTCAGAATTTTTGGTAAAGAATTACAACTGCAGTTTTAATAAAATGGAACCTTGGGAGTGATATCTAGCGAAATGCAGAAACTGCATTCTGTCATGAGATATCCGGATATTGGTATCCGGATATGGACTTGGAGATATCCGGATATGGATATCCGGATATGCCCCCGACATATCCGGATATTCTGGGTTTTCGAAGAACAGTGAGGTACTGTTCATACACATCGGAGTTATGGGTTTGTGGACCCTATTTTGATGGAGTTGAACTTCTGTAAATACTTAATCAAGTCAGAATCAAGGGACTAAGGGCTTGTGGCTTGGTGGGAAGCCTTAAGATGTAAAACATAACAAAGAAACGTAGTCTTTATGTTTATGTGTACGAGCTATGTTATTGATATGATTGCTGGCCTAAATCAGATTGTGATTTCTGCTGTGTTGGACCTTGAGCGGTGAGGACTCTTGGCTTGGATTGATTGCTTGCAAGGTAAGCTTTCGTGTCCTCGGTTTAGCCATTTTGTGGTTCCACCATGTCCCATGGGGATGTGGTTTATGCATGCTGTGTTACATGCTTTGATGTTTTGGAAATGCTGTTGAGCTATTATATGCAATGTGCTTTTATGATATGCATGTGGTGTCCACCTATACGGTAAGCCTGAGTATGTGGTACATACAAGATGGTGAGGCTGTGGGTGAGGTGCAAGCGGTGTTCCTTGTACTCATGTAGGTATAGACGTATTCCTGCATTTCTCTGGCCAGTAGATTTGATAAACACACATGGCATGATTATCTGCTGCATCGCATAGTTTTGGAACTTATATTGTAAATACCGCTTTTGAACTTATATTACACATGTAAGTGAGCTTGGGTTCTCAAAAGTTTGGAACCCCCAGTGTGTGGGATAGTTTGTTTTTTTCTAATCTCAGCATTCTTCTGACATAACTCCTACAATATCAACAAAAACAATGTATCAAGGTGTTAGCTATACCCTACTTTTTTTTGTGAACACAGTGGTCTCATCAACTTTGACACTTTTGATATAGCTTCATTTCATTTCAGGACGTGAATCTCTATACAACAATCAACATAAGTATAAAAACATCCAAAGCATTCCAATCACATTCCAATCAACATAAAAACAAACTACATTTAAGTTGAATGGCTCAAATAAAAATTAACTCTAGTGCTGAAACGTTATTCGACTGGCTCCTTATTCAAACTATTTGTCAACGGATTTTCGTTGAAATTGTTTCAAACATTGACTAATAGTCGAGATTTTAGAAAATAAATATAAAGCATAATGGAAAATCAGTCAAAAATAAAGGCTAAAAATTTAATACACTTGTTGCTATTTAGTCTAGTGGAATGCTGCTTCACAACTATTTTGCTACATGTACATTTTATTTTTGTAAAAGTAGTGTGATATATATATTAAATAGAACAAGATCAAAAGTGAATAACTTTCTGCACACTAATCATAAATTGTGTCAAGTAGTTTTTATTTATTTATTTGTGATTTGGGATATTCCGGGTCAAATCTTATTAGCTTGAATGAATAACTACCACAAGGATTGAAAGCAACATACAGACAAAATTCATCATATATATATTGATTACTACGGCTACTGACCAAATAACTCAACACCAGTGCCTGTAATGTGAATAGTGTCCAACAAATGACATTCACCAACCATTTTTGACACCATCAATAAACTTCTCTGGAAAGATGTGAGAGGCCAACTAAGCCATATTGTTGATAAATTCAAAATAACCAATTTATTAGCTTGGCACATGCTTAAGCTATTTTTTTTTGGTAATCTACATGCTTAAGCTATTTGATGAAAATCAAAGGACACACTTACGAGTATATTATTCACACTGATATTCCTCTTCTCAAAGGACAATAGTATTCACACTTACGAGTATATTATTCACACCAATTTAGTTAGTTGCCTCATGTGAGTATCACACAATAGTATCACACTAATATATATATCCACCAATATTCAACTTAATTTCATTTCAACACAATAATAAACCAATAATCAAATAATTATAAAAACATCCACCACATTCCAATCAACATAAGTATCACACTAATCACCAAAGCCTTAAAAAAATTATTTAAAAAAAGAAATCAGCTTTAATCAAATTAAGGCACACATATCACAAAAGAGTGAATAAAACCCCAAACTAACAATCCAAGCTATCACTTCAAAAATACCATTTTTTTAAACAATTCTAAGCTCAATTGAAAGAGGTGAAAAAAAAAAGTATTGAAAGGTCGTGATTACCTTATAACTTGGTTTCAGATGATAGTCTACAAATGATGACCATTGATCTTTAGGAACACCAGCAGGGACTTTTGCAATTAGTTGATCTCTAGGAAGCTTTAACTGCTTAGCTGATTTCCATAACTTTGACTTGCCGTTCCTGAACCTCCTTCCTAAGGTAAGTAGACAATAACGCTTGGCAATTGTTTCTGGAGCCTGAAAATGAAATAATCCCACATTGGTTGTATGTGCAACTAATGTAGGTCGGGCGTGTTGAGATATATAGTCCCACATTGGTTGTATGTGCAACTAATGTGGCCTTGGGCACTCCCACCCTTTGAGCTAGCTTCTGGAATGGTGTATCCCAAACTTCTTTACAATAATTACTTTAAGGTACGAATTTTACATATGGCATCCATGTGTCTGGCTAGCATTATTTCTATTAAATGTTATTTTAGTAATTTGCAGATTAAGAATGTTGTTTAAATATTCACAATTTTATGTTTGGCTTTTCTAATTGGTTGTTTAGGTTCCTTCAAGATCATTATCACTTCAATTGTTTTTGCAGGGAAATCAAATGATCATATCTGTAACTGGAGCGACAGGTTTTATAGGTAGAAGGTTGGTGCAAAGGCTACATGCAGGTTATCCCCTATCCCAGGCTCTAACTTACTATGCCCTTTCACATTTGTTTCATGATATATGATTATATGCCCTTTTATTTTGGTAAGTTGATATAAAGCATTTTCCTAGTGCTCTCATATATATCTAGATTTCAACCTTATTTGTCAAATCCTGGATTTCGTTTACTGTGAAAGGAGCATTGTGGTTGTCCTTTACACGCCATAGTTCCTCTCTTATGTTGCAAAATTTATATAACGTATAAACTTCAAGCCTCTTGAGTCAAGCAACTGGTAAATAGTTAAACATGCAAATTTTAGTATTCAATCAACTTGCGTGTGTTGTTTAAGTGAATGAAAACATGCAAATTTTCTTCTTTCCAAAATACTATTAAACTTCTGCTTTTTAGTATTCAATCAACTTGCGTGTGTTGTTTAAGTGACTTCATAAACGAACATTAGTTCTACTCTTTACTTAAATTGACACTGACAACTAATATTAGTAGACGAATTTCCAATCAACTAACATGATCAAATTGAACATCCCAGTAAACTTAAGATTAATTAATGAGAACCAGGGATTATCCCTCATTTAAGCCAAGTAGAAATTTGAAGGAACATAGAAGGGTTTGACAAATATATGCTTGAGAGAGAGGTTTAATCAGAAAGTTTGGTAAGAAGATTAGGGAAATTTATGCCAAGTAGAAATTTGACAAATTTGTTAAATTGACACTTAACAAAGTTTGTTAAGTGTGTGGATTCGTTGCATTTTATTCTCATGGGCATGTTTACTGTTTAGTTTATTTACCTTGTAAGTTGTGAGAGTCCCTTAATTCCTATTATCTATAATTTTTTATGCCACTAGAACGATCATCATATCATGGATGAACCAGACTCCAGAGTATCATCATGTTCATGCTGCCCAGTTCCTAGTTTTTTTTATTATTATTATTATTATTATTTTGTTTATTGGCTTCCCGTGCCTATAACTTACAAATTTCTTTATGTAGGAATGGAATCCTATTAAACCTAGGCACTCTCGTATCCTCAAGAGTGCTGTGCAACGAGAAACTGTAAGCACTGTATACGTTTTCAGTTGGCTTTTACCGGCTTGTGTTAGCTGAAGCTGTTCATTTTATACATTTTGTTAAATTTTTTATTATTTTTTCCTTGTGTAGCCCACATCACAGCTTTCTGAAGCAAACTTTGAAGGAACATGTTTAAGTTTGATTTCCCTCATTTATGCCAAGTAGAAATTTTCTTATTGACCTCATATAAGAAAATTTTTAGATAGTTACCAACCTCCAAACTTCATATTTTCTTACTCTTTATATATAGCCCTCTCAGCTCAATAACGGCTGCATACACATCCCACTTAAACATGGAGAAAGCAAGTACTAAATCTGCTTTGAAGGTTGGGATGTTTAATTGTTTATGTTGTTTTGTTCTTTTCCCCTCTTAGTTACTAGTTGAGTACTATGTCCTAACTCTTTCAATTCTTTTGCATCTTTCTTAATTTTCCATGGCAAAAGTTTGTGAAGAACACTTCACAGTCTGCATCTCAATGGAGTAGTACTAATTCTAGAGATATGGTGAGATTCCTAGCTTGTTCTACCTTCACATGTGATCCTTGAAAAAGCCACTCCTTGTTTTATCTTCCTCATAATGGTAGAAAAATTAATAATTTTTCTGCACAACCAGGCTCTATCTCAGACATTTTCTACACTTTGGATTAACTTGTTAACTCTGCCCTCGTATTTCCAGTAAAAGACTTTCCAGGAATCAAGATTGCAGAGGAGCCAGAATGGAAAGATAGCATTCAGGGCTCAACGGGAGTTGTGAATTTGGTTGGATTGCCCATCAGTACCAGATGGTCTTCTGAGGTTATTGTCATGTTCTTATTATCACTTTCACTTTTTAAATGATTTAGACTTGAACTTACACCTAGTTTGTTCATATCTGCGTTGTGATTCCACCCTTATCTTTACTCCTAAAAGTCAGATTTGGTGGTTCTTTGTTGTGACTGAAGGATTGGCTATAGGTTGGGGTTGGGGTTCCACTTCATCTAAGATTCTGGTAGAGTTGGCAATCAAAAAGGTTATGGTTAGGTTGTTGATGAAGCAGAATTCTGGTTGTGTTATATACACCACACATGGACTGAGGGGCTATATAATTAATCTTCAAGTGGAGCAGACAGGACCTTTGGTCTGGAAAAAAAAACTTTTATGGAGTGGTTGAAGTTCGTTTATTAGGATGTGATAAACAATTGGATGATAGTGTAAAGCTAAGTAAATCAAAGTGATTTTTGGAGCAGGCGATAGTCATTTGTATAGTACTAGTATGGCAAAGATACCAATAACATTTCATTCAGGGCATAACATGAGGCAACCACACATGAGCTAGCAGACAAGCAGAAAGAGAAAGAGAGATTTCTAGCGATGGATTCAATTAAGTAAGCACCAAACATGAGTTTTCTACATTGCATATCAATAATTGTACCAGTCAATAGGAATTTGTTTTAGTAGGAAAAGAAATATCTAACCTTGCAAATAGATCAGATATTGAAGCACAAGAATCTACCCTTACTAAACGAGAATCCGCTGGTGACTGTTTTAAATAAAGATCATGGAAAATGTCAAAATTGTGTAAAACATAAGTAAAAAATTTATTTAAAGAGCTAAAACAGTTCTGAAGCATCATCTCATCAAAACCCTCTTCATAAAAGGCGAAACAATATGCTTAGGCTAAAACTAACAACATAGCATTTAGTAGCAAAATAAGAATACAGAGCAACACATTCCATTTTTTCTGTTTTTGTTGATGGGTGTTTGCTATTAATGCTTAAAAATAATGCAAGCTAATAAGGATTGTAAAAAAGTTTAGAAGGCATCAATCCACGTTCTTTGAAGTGTGCTCCACAGTTGCTGCTTTGTCATCAAACTTCAAGCGTCAGACTTTCAACCTTTTGCATCTCAATTTGCAGCCTAGCCAATTGTATTCTTGTTAAAGCTTGGCAATGACTAATCTGGTTCAAAATTTTCTCAGCTGGACCACCACTTGCCAAAAATGACACAGGGCCATATAAAAATAAAATAAATAACAGAATAAAATATGAGCAGTTTTCCTAAATTCTTAGCACCACTTCAATATCTGCGAGAATTAGATCTTTCTAATAACAGAATACGTGGAAAAATTCCCAAATGGTTTAGTGAGAAGCTCTTGCTCTCGTGGAAAGACATTCAACATATTGATCTCAGTTTCAACAAGTTCCAATAACAAGTTTAGTGGTCCCTTGCCAGCAACATGCATCAAAAACTTTCAAGGAATGATGAATGTTAATGAAGGCCAAACTGGTTTGAAATATATGAGTCCCGACATATTATATAATGATTCAGTAATAGTCATAATGAAAGGTCAGTATATGGAGCTAAAGAGGATATTAACTACTTTTATTATTATTGATCTGGCAAATAACATGTTTGAAGGAGAAATTCCGTGCCTATAACTTACAAATTCTCGCAGATATTTTATTCTTTTCTTTTGTCTTAACAACATAAATAAAATAAAATTAACAATTAAACAAAAAATACAATTAAACCTAACCCATGTTAATAAGTTTGTGCTTTTTTACACCAACCTCCCTGAGAAACTAGTCTGCCGACGGTTCTTCTTATATATATATATATATATATATATATACACTTGGGTATTTGAAGAAGTCAGAAATTACAGTGGATATTGACAATGTATATTATCTGAAACAACACAGTTACGGCAAGATGCCATTGATCGTAATCTTTACAAGATCCACAAAAACACCGGCTAGCAAAATCAGGTAACACATGCAAGGTGGAATCAAACGAAATCGAAGAAAGAAAAATTAGTATCGCAAAAGGAGAAGCTTAAAGCCACACTCTAATCGCCAAAATCACCAAAACCTCCACAATTAAACAAAAAAATAGAAAAATAAAAAATAAAATCTAGAAAAAGAAAAAACGCATACCTGATTTGGAGATATCAGATTAAAATGGCACAGCAAACATGCGTCCTCCAACCCAACGAGAACGACAAAATCTAGAGAAAAAAAAACAATATAAATATAAATTACAAAGAAAAAAAAAATACTAAAATACAAATTTCAAAGAAAAGAGCTGATAAAGCTCAGCTCACCACGATGATTTAAATGAGCCGGTGATGATTTAAACAACGGAAGCTGCAACTCTCTTGTTAGTTCCCTGCAAGAGATAAAAATGTCAAGTGACGGAGAAAAATGAAAGCGTGTACGACGACAGAATAAGCTAGATAAAGCATGCCATTAGATAAAGCATGCCATCTGTGTGCGTTATCTTTGCCTTGCAATGATCGATTTCATGTTGTGTTAATCTAGTGAAGAAATAAGTTCACCATAGAATAAGAAGAAGAACGCGTTAGTGTTAGGGTTTGATGAAAAATCAAATATAATTTTAAAATTACATATAGCAGCAGTCATCAAATAACGATTAAAGATTATTCACAAATTTTAAAAAATTTATACAAATTATGGCGGTCAAAACCTGCCACATAATGTAAATTAACAACAAATTTTTTTTTAAAAGTGTCGTTCATAAAAAAACACCATAATTCATATATTTTTTGGGGGTTTTATTAACCTCCACTAAATAACCTCTACAAATCACATCATTTTTTGTAGTGAAACCCAAAGAAAACACATTGGGATATCACAGCAAAGAAAAAAAGAGAGTACCTTGATAGATGAGTGACCGCCGGCGGCGGCGGCGAGAATAGGTGCGTGACCAGCGAGAATAGGTGAGAATAGGGCAGGACTTCAACGTTTAAAGGAATTGGATCTAAGAGACTGAATAGACGAGTTGTGAGACTGAGCAGAAGCGGCGCACACCAAAAGAAAAGAAACTAGGTTTAGATGTTTAGTAATTTTTAGAATATAAATAATATTATATAAAAAATATTTTTTTAATTAAAAATTGAAACAGGGCAACCTGCAGGCCAAAAGGCCGGGCTTTTTTTATTTGGCCTACGGCCTTGTTTTTAAATAGGCTCGCTTACAAGCCTGTACCTGTTCTAAGTACTTCGAAGGCCGGGCCGGGCCAGGCTTTTCATAGGTCAGGCCGTAGGCCCCTGTAGGCCGGCCTGGCCCATTTACACCCCTACACAAGACCAATTTAGTTAGGATCGTTTCTAAAATCAGGAATTTAAAACAAGAAACAAAGAACCTTGTCCCGTTATCTATGAAGGATAAGAACCAAAGGTATAAGAAGGATAAGAACCACACTCAAGAAAGAAGAAGTTGAGTGATAAGTCTGATTTGAACGCCACAAGAACAAGCTTCTTGATAAGCTCAGAGTTCTAGATAAGAACCAAAGAGAAGAAACCTCTCAATTATATTATAACTTCAAAATATGATCATAAGAGTTATATCCTCCCTTATAGGGGTGGTAAACGAGCCAGGGGCCTTTGGCTCGGCTCGTAAAGGCCTGAGCTCGTTTAATAAAAGCTCGTGTTGGAACTAGACTTGGACTTGTATAAAAGCTCGTTTAATAAAAAGGCCTCAGGCTCAAATTCAGAAGCTCGGCCTTAGAGCCTCCCAGGCTAGCCTAGTATATAAATATTGATTTATATTTTTTATGCTACTTGTAATAACTCTCTCTCTCATCAATTTATTTTACCCCATTTTATTGGTTTAACAGACTTTTTGAATGATTTTGTTCTATATTATGCTATTTGGACATATATTGAATTTATGTATATTTATGGAATTACTGGTGTTGTTGTATATTATCCTTCATCCTCCTTCACACAAACAAACCCACAAAAACTCATTCGCTCCACTGTGTACTGCTTGTTTGTGTCAAAAAAAAAATTTTGTTGACACTTTTTTTTTATAATGAGCTAAGATAATATAACATGTTATCTACCTGCTCTCACTTTAATTTTTATTTATTTATTATAGACTTTGTAAATTATTGTTGCAAATTAGAAGCTAAGGTTTCTATCTGAAATTTGATTTTTTGTGGAATTGTGTTCTCTTATTTTTATTCTTTAACATTCAAATAGGCTAAGACAGGCTTCACACAGACTTTTATTTTTTGTAAATAAACCAGGCCACAGGCCAATATTATATTCGTGACAGGTAACAGGCTAAGGTCAGTCGGACACGTTTAAATACAGGCTCGGCCCGTTCATATCAAAGCTCGGCTCGGCTCGGCCCGTTAACACCCCTACTCCCTTATTTGTACTTGGAACATCCCTCCAACAATAGGAAAAGACTTAGCAAATGAAAATACACAAATTTAAAGTTGACAACTTGGAAAAGTAAAAGACTCTAATCAGCCCACTAAACATTAATGGCGTTGGAAATGTGAATCAACCCAACTAAGAATTAATAATATTGAAAATGCTTTCAGCCCCACTAAGCATTAATTGACATTGGAAATTGCTACTCATTCCACTCAACCTCCCTTGCATTAATGACATTGACTAAATTCTAATTATGAATAACTTTGGGCTTGATGTCTTCATGATTAGCCCACATTTACAAGATCAACCCACTAAGAGTTTTTTTAAACTTTTTGGCCCTTGATATTGTGACTGGCCCATTTGGCAATTGTAATGGATCACTAGGTGTTGTCTCCTTATTCATATCATCCCCTCCCTCTACAAAAGGATTTATCCTCAAAAGGAGATAAATCATAAACATTAAATGTTGCACTAACATTGTACTCACCTGGAAGGTCAAGCTTATAGGCATTATCATTTATCCTCTCAATCACTTGAAATGGTCCATCACCCCTTGGAAGTAGTTTGGAACGCCTTTGGGCTGGAAACCTTTTGTAACAGCCTGTGTTAACCCGGATTGTTAACATACTATCGTATTAAGCCACGCTTAATTAAAATGCGGAATAACTTTTTCTTTAATTCAATTATGACGTCATTAACCTTAGCCAACTTAATTACTTAATCAATTTCATAAAATACTGCCTGTATGTAAATTGCAAGACAACTAACTGAATACCTCATATATAAATATAAAGTGAGTATCTAAAGCCACAGGACTACAACACGTAGCCTGGGTCAAATCCTGATACTTTAATTACAACTTCAAATGAAAGACACTAACAAACCATGTGGCATGGACAAACCCCATGTTCACCAAATAAGGCAACAATGCCTAATAACAGTCTCAACATATAACATAATCAAAGCGGAAAACATAACAGCAGTCAACATCCAGCATGACAGCATATCATAATTATCAACTCAGCTCTGGCCTCCTGCCACCTGAGCCCTCAACATTACCTGATCCTGAAATAAGCGTCCCCAAACGTGGGGTGAGATCTCTAAACAAGAAATCTCAGTAAGACAAGGGGTCCTCAAGGATCTTCCACCCCAAGCTCACTTACATGTGTAATATAAGTTCAAAAACAGTATTTACAATATAAGTTCCAAAACTATGCGATGCAGCAGATAATCATGCCATGTGTGTTTATCAAGTCTACTGGCCAGAGAAATGCAGGAATACGTCTAAACCCACATGAGTACAAGGAACACCGCTTGCACCTCACCCATAGCCTCACCATCTTGTATGTACTACATACTCAGGCTTACCGTATAGGTGGACACCACATGCATATCATAAAAGCACATTGCATATAATAGCTCAACAGCATTTCCAAAACATCAAAGCATGTAGCACAACATGCATAAACCACATCCCCATGGGACATGGTGGAACCACAAAATGGCTAAACCGAGGACACGAAAGCTTACCTTGCAAGCTAGCTATCCAAGCCAAGAGTCCAACCACTCTCAAGTCCAAAAACAGCAGTATCACGATCTGATATGGACCAATAATACATCATTAATTATGCATCACAAGCATATAACTTAAAGACTACGCCTTTCCTTTACGTTTTACGTCTTAAGGCTTCCAACAAAGCCATAAGCCCTTAATCATATGATTCTGACTTAGTTCATTAATTACAGAAGTCCAACTCCCTTAATCTAGGGTCCACAAACCCCCAATAGCTTACTGTTCTCACAGCACAGCTACTGTTCTGCGCAATCCCAGAATATCCGGATATCACATGGAACATATCCGGATATGCCATATCCGGATATCACATTGGCCATATCCGGATATACCATATCCGGATACCCAGTTCCCACATCCGAATATGGATATCCGGATACCATATCCGGATATGCATATCCGGATACCATATCCGGATACTGATATCCGGATATCTGTTCGATAAATATCCGGATATCTCACGACAGAATGCAGTTTCTGCATTTCGTGAATATCCAACCCAAAGATTCAACTTTTAACACATGTACACGTTAAAGCTTGCATCTTTAATCTATTTTAGGTTCATACTCATTATACCTTCTTGTTTACTCATTAAACATGGCCAAGACATCAACTTTAAGCATCAAAACTTAAGATCAAAGGTGAGGGAACTTACCCCAAGCTTGAAACAGAGTAATGTGTGCTCTTGGAGCTCTCCAAAAACACTTCAAACTCAGACCAAGTAGGAGCACGAAAATGACACCTCCAAGATGGGTTCTTGCACCACAAGATGGCTCCTTGGCACCACCAATGCCAAGCCAAAGGTTCAAGCCACTCAAGCTCACCAACTCAGCCCACCAACCTCACACACAGCAGCTGAAACACAACCCAGGACACTCCTTTCACTCTCACAAGGATGGTCACAAGTGTTTATGAAGAGGGAAGGGGAGGAACCAAGCAAAAGATGGAAACTTGGCTTCAAGAATGGTGAGGAAGGAAATGGAACAGTGCCGCACACATTCAGCAGCAGCCTTTCACGTATAAAATGAGTGTGCCTAGGGTTTTGTGCCTTAGTATGTCTATTTATAGGCACAAGGCCACTTAACTCGCAGTATTAGCCTTAATAGCAAAGTAAAAGATCTTGATCCCAAACTTTGGAATCTAGACCTACACATTTTTCTAAGATTTGTCATATTTTTATTTTATTCTTCGGAGCACCTTTCCGGTACGCGCTTTTCCATAGCCAGTATCAGTTCTGGCATCAGATTACGATATTTTGACTTGAAACTTGTTTTACAAGTCCTTCCTAATATTCTAGTAATTATCATGCGTTCTTTATAATTTTTCGGGATACTTTTCCGGTACGCATTTATACCGAGTAGCAGAACCGGTATCTGCGCTTTTCTTCCGAAAAGCGACTTTCAGCATTTTTACTCACTCAATATAATTATTTAAGCCCATTAATAATTATTAAGGTCAATTATGTAATCATTTCCTAATTACCAAAATTAATTCCCTAATTACCTTAATTAGCGGTGTGGATTCTTACATTCACCCCACCTTTTTAAGGATTTTGTCCTCAAAATCAGAAACATACCTGTCTCGAAAGTCGGGATACTGTCGGAGAAGCTCATCCTCTCGCTCCCACGTGCACTCCTCGGGACTACGCCCAGTCCACTGCACCTTGACCATCGGAATGATATTGCTTCTAAGCTGTTTCTTGTTTCAATCGAGGATCTTGAGTGGTCCGACGGGAGTCTTTAGGTTCTCCCGAACCTCCACATCATCCGGCTGCACCACGTGCGAAGGATCTGCTATGTACCTCCGAAGTTGAGACACGTGAAACACGTCATGGATGTTGGCTAGGTTCGGAGGCAAGGCAAGTCGATAGGCAACAGGTCCTACTCTACCAAGGACCTGGTAGGGCCCAATGAACCGAGGGCTCAACTTCCTCACTCCGAGTGCCCGTCCAACACCGGTGACAGGTGAATGTTTCACAAACACGTGCTCACCCTCACTGAACTCCAGTGGTCGATGCTTGACATCATAGTAGCTTTTCTGGCGATTCTGCGCCTGCTTCAACTTTTCCCTGATCATCTGGATCTGCTGGGTAGTATCTTGGACAAAGTCCAAGCCAAAAAGCTCTTTATCTCCAACCTCAGACCAGCAGGTAGGAGTCCGACACCTCCTACCATACAGCGCCTCGTAGGGTGTCATGCCCAGACTAGCATGAAAACTGTTGTTGTACGAGAATTCTACCAACGGAAGGTACCTATCCCATGCAGAGCCCTGCTCCAACGTGCAAGCTCTCAACATGTCCTCCAATGTCTGGATGGTCCGCTCAGTCTGAGGGTGATAGGCGGTACTCAATCTCAACTGCGTACCAAAAGCCTCCTGCAGCGCCTCCCAGAACCGAGATGTGAACTTCGGGTCCCTATCACTGATGATACTCTCGGGCACCCCGTGAAGCCTCACAATCTCACGGACATATAGTTTGGCCAACTGCTCTGTAGTGAAGCTCACCTTCACTGGAAGAAAATGGGCAGACTTGGTTAATCTGTCCATAATGACCCAGATAGAGTCACAACTAGCCTGAGTCTTAGGCAATCCCACCACGAAGTCCATGGAAATACTCTCCCACTTCCACTGTGGAATTTCAAGGGGTTGAAGTTTACCAGACGGTTTCTGGTGCTCAATCTTTACTTTCTGACATATAAGGCATTTGGACACGTAGACCGCTATGTCCTTCTTCATGCCCGGCCACCAAAAATTTCTCTTTAAGTCCTGGTACATTTTTGTGGCACCAGGGTGGATAGTAAACCGGCCCTTATGAGCCTCTGCCATAACCTCTTCGGTCAATGGCCCTCGAGGAATAACAATCCTCTTCTGGAACAGCAGCAATCCGTCCTCGTTCCAAGACACACCGTCCTGGTTCTTCACATAATCAAGGCACTCTCTTTGCACTTGCACCTCTTTAACCTTTTCCATCAGCTCATTAATCACTTCTGCTGTTTCCATTTCGAGCAGTGCGCCCCCAAACAAGGAGTTCACTCTCAAGTCTCTGAACTTTTCGATCACCTCGTAGTCGCTCATCATCAAGCTGGATAAGCTCACGGATTTCCGACTCAAAGCATCGGCTACCACATTGGCCTTGCCAGGATGGTACCTCAACTCAAAGTCGTAGTCCTTCAAGAACTCCATCCATCTTCGCTGTCTCATGTTCAACTCCTTCTGGTCAAACAGATACTTCAGGCTCTTGTGGTCACTGAATACAGCAAACTTCATGCCAAACAGGTAATGCCTCCAAATCTTGAAAGCAAAAACAATGGCTGCCAACTCCAAGTCGTGAGTCGAGTAGTTCTCCTCATGAGGTTTCAACTGTCTTGAAGCATAGGCAACAACTTTCCCTTTCTGCATCAACACACAGCCTAGCCCCTTTCCAGAGGCATCGCAGTATAACTCAAACTGTTCCGCAGGATCAGGAAGGACTAACACAGGAGCAGTAGTCAGTCTTTCCTTCAACTCCTGGAAACACTCCTCACACTCATGTGTCCACACGAATGGAGTCTCCTTTCGGGTAAGGCGAGTCATCGGTAGCACCATCTTGGAGAATCCCTCTATGAACCTCCTATAGTATCCTGCCAAACCCAAGAAGCTTATCACTTCTGTAACCGTCTTGGGCCTCTCCCAATCCATCACGGCCTCAATCTTGTTAGGATCAACTGCAACTCCATCAGCGGAAATCACATGACCCAGAAATTTCACCGCCTTGAGCCAAAACTCACATTTTGATGGCTTAGCATATAGCTTTTTCTCTTTCAACACTTGCAAAATGATCTTCAAGTGCTCAGCATGCTCCTCCTTCGTCTTGGAGTAAATTAAGATGTCGTCAATGAAGACGATCACAAACTGATCCAGGTACGGCTGGAAAATCCTGTTCATGTAGTCCATGAACACTGCGGGTGCATTTGTGAGTCCAAACGGAATCACCAAGTACTCATAATGCCCGTACCTTGAGCGAAACGCTGTCTTTGGGACATCCTCCGGCTTTACCCGTATCTGATGGTAACCGGACCAGAGATCAATCTTAGAATACACGCAAGCACCCCTGAGCTGATCCAGCAAATCATCAATGCGTGGAAGAGGATACTTGTTCTTGATTGTCACCTTGTTCAACTGTCTGTAGTCGGTGCACAACCGCATGGTCCCATCTTTCTTTTTCACAAAAATGACCGGTGCTCCCCAGGGAGACACACTCGGCCGAATGAAATCTTTCGCTGAAAGCTCCTCAATATGCTTCTTCAGCTCCGCCAACTCTGGTGGCGACATCCGGTATGGAGCCAACGATATAGGCCCCACACCAGGCAATAAGTCTATGGAGAACTCTATCTCCCTCTGCGGTGGAAACTCAGGAATCTCCTCGGGAAACACCTCGAGGAATTCCCTCACCACAGGAATGCCAGTGAGATCCTCCTGTGTCCCACTCACCAAACCTCCCAACATGACATAGCCAAATGCCCCTGCTCTCAAGGCCCTCCTCGCCTGCAGGACTGAAATGAACGGTGAGGAACTGGCTGTGGACCCACACGGAGACATCACCACTCTCTTGGCACAACAGTCAATCAATGCACAGTTTCTGGACAACCAATCCATGCCCAGAATAATCTCCAGGTTGGCCATCGGCAATCCTATCAGATCTACCGAGAAGTCACGGCCATCCCACTGAAACGCTACATCGCGATGAACAGTGGAGGTCAAACATTTTTCTCCGGTGGCGGTGGTCACCCGCATCGGTGGAGAAAGCACATCACTGGGCAACTCAAGCCCCACAGCAATAGGGGTAGCAACAAAAGAATGCGTTGCCCCGGAATCAAACAATACATCAACAGCTGAACCACCAATGGTAACAGTACCTCTGACCAGGTTCGGAGCTCTGTCCGACTGCTGACGATCCAAAGTATACACACGCCCCGTAGTAGGTGGCACGGCTGGTGCCCCAGTAGGAACCATCTGCAATGGCACAGCCTGCACTGCAGCAACTCTCGCCGTCGGGCAATCTCTGGAATAGTGGCCCTCCTTGCCACACTGGAAGCATATCAGCTGTCCGGTAGAACACGACCCAAAATGTGACTTCCCGCATCCCGAGCATCTGGGAGCAGGAGGTCTAGCTGCGTTCCCCTGAGTAAAAGTCTTTTTAAACTGGTTTGGCGCTTGCTTAGCCGCCAACTGTTTGCCCTTGCCCTTGTTTCCAAGCTTCCTGTCTCTCCAGGAGGCGGAACCACCAGTACTCTGTGGTACCTCTATCTTGGCCTTCTTGGCCTGACTCGCACGGCAATAGTCCTCAATGTCGCGGCACTGCTGTACTAAAGCTCCGAAGTCTCTCGAAGCAGAACCAGCAAGATGTCCGGCAATGTCCTCATTAAGTCCCCTCCGGAACTTAGCCGCAAGAAAAACAGGAGTCGGTCTCGCCATGCGAAAATGAGCGAACTTGACCAGCTCATTAAACTTGGCCAGGTACTCGTCGACAGACAACGAGCCCTGCACCAAACGGTCAAACTCTCCTTGTTTCCTTTCCTGAGAGTCATATGGAAAATACTGACCCAGAAAACACTCCTCAAAGAACGGCCACGTCATCACACGGCCCTGCATCTCGTAGATGTGAGAAAGGTTGGTCCACCACTCATGGGCCTCACCCTCCAGCATGTAAGTGGCGAACAACAGCTTCTGCGGATCGGTGCACTGCATGATCCGGAAGATCTTGTCCAACGCCTGTAGCCATCTGGTAGCAGCAATGGGATCATAAGATCCGTCGAAATAAGGTGGCTTATGCTTGCGGAAAGCATTCAGCCGGCGATCGATTTCATCACGATCCTCAGCAAATACGGGGATGGTCTGCATAGCCCCCGTCAAATGACTGCCCTCACACATCTGACTCTGGGTGTCCTCCTGTTGACTAGGCGGAGGTGGAGGCGGTGGCGGCGGTGGAGGTGGTGGAGGACACTGGCCAGCAGCAGGACCAGCCCTCAACTCCTCCAACATGACCCTCATCATAGTCATGTTGGCCATCCGGTTCTCCTCCAGAACCTCTGCCGTGGCTCGCCGGTTCGCATCTCGAATAGCGTCCAGCATTGCCTGGTTTGCCAACCTCGTGGCTTCCTGGTCGGCTAGTCGGGCCGCCTGCATCTTAGCTAATGCAGCCAAGATAGGATCCGATTGATCCTCGCTCGTACTAGGGTTCCTCCTTGGTGGCACAATGACTCTGCACAAGTTACACAAAGAATGAGTTGATCAGGCCCACGCCATGTGGTCACATATGCATTATCGTAATACACACCAATCAGAGAGAACGCAAAGTAGACACGCAACGAACATCCTAAGTTATTGCAATACATACAGGCTTTTCCCTAGAAAGTGCTCTGATACCATAAAATGTAACAGCCCGTGTTAACCCGGATTGTTAACATACTATCGTATTAAGCCACGCTTAATTAAAATGCGGAATAACTTTTTCTTTAATTCAATTATGACGTCATTAACCTTAGCCAACTTAATTACTTAATCAATTTCATAAAATACTGCCTGTATGTAAATTGCAAGACAACTAACTGAATACCTCATATATAAATATAAAGTGAGTATCTAAAGCCACAGGACTACAACACGTAGCCTGGGTCAAATCCTGATACTTTAATTACAACTTCAAATGAAAGACACTAACAAACCATGTGGCATGGACAAACCCCATGCTCACCAAATAAGGCAACAATGCCCAATAACAGTCTCAACATAATAACATAATCAAAGCGGAAAACATAACAGCAGTCAACATCCAGCATGACAGCATATCATAATTATCAACTCAGCTCTGGCCTCCTGCCACCTGAGCCCTCAACATTACCTGATCCTGAAATAAGTGTCCCCAAACGTGGGGTGAGATCTCTAAACAAGAAATCTCAGTAAGACAAGGGGTCCTCAAGGATCTTCCACCCCAAGCTCACTTACATGTGTGATATAAGTTCAAAAACAGTATTTACAATATAAGTTCCAAAACTATGCGATGCAGCAAATAATCATGCCATGTGTGTTTATCAAATCTACTGGCCAGAGAAATGCAGGAATACGTCTAAACCCACATGAGTACAAGGAACACCGCTTGCACCTCACCCACAGCCTCACCATCTTGTATGTACTACATACTCAGGCTTACCGTATAGGTGGACACCACATGCATATCATAAAAGCACATTGCATATAATAGCTCAACAGCATTTCCAAAACATCAAAGCATGTAGCACAACATGCATAAACCACATCCCCATGGGACATGGTGGAACCACAAAATGGCTAAACCGAGGACACGAAAGCTTACCTTGCAAGCTAGCTATCCAAGCCAAGAGTCCAACCACTCTCAAGTCCAAAAACAGCAGTATCACGATCTGATATGGACCAATAATACATCATTAATTATGCATCACAAGCATATAACTTAAAGACTACGTCTTTCCTTTACGTTTTACGTCTTAAGGCTTCCAACAAAGCCATAAGCCCTTAATCATATGATTCTGACTTAGTTCATTAATTACAGAAGTCCAACTCCCTTAATCTAGGGTCCACAAACCCCCAATAGCTTACTGTTCTCACAGCACAGCTACTGTTCTGCGCAATCCCAGAATATCCGGATATCACAGGGAACATATCCGGATATACCATATCCAGATATCACATTAGCCATATCCGGATATACCATATCCGGATACCCAGTTCCCACATCCGAATATGGATATCCGGATACCATATCCGGATACCATATCCGGATACTGATATCCGGATATCTGTTCGACAAATATCCGGATATCTCACGACAGAATGCAGTTTCTGCATTTCGTGAATATCCAACCCAAAGATTCAACTTTTAACACATGTACACGTTAAAGCATGCATCTTTAATCTATTTTAGGTTCATACTCATTATACCTTCTTGTTTACTCATTAAACATGGCCAAGACATCAACTTTAAGCATCAAAACTTAAGATCAAAGGTGAGGGAACTTACCCCAAGCTTGAAACAGAGTAATGTGTGCTCTTGGAGCTCTCCAAAAACACTTCAAACTCAGACCAAGTAGGAGCACGAAAATGACACCTCCAAGATGGGTTCTTGCACCACAAGATGGCTCCTTGGCACCACCAATGCCAAGCCAAAGGTTCAAGCCACACAAGCTCACCAACTCAGCCCACCAACCTCACACACAGCAGCTGAAACACAGCCCAGGACACTCGTTTCACTCTCACAAGGATGGTCACAAGTGTTTATGAAGAGGGAAGGGGAAGAACCAAGCAAAAGATGGAAACTTGGCTTCAAGAATGGTGAGGAAGGCAATGGAACAGTGCCTCACATATTCAGCAGCAGCCTTTCACGTATAAAATGAGTGTGCCTAGGGTTTTGTGCCTTAGTATGTCTATTTATAGGCACAAGGCCACTTAACGCGCAGT
>JAVKPL010010611.1:0-44954 GCA_032173675.1 Gastrolobium villosum
TTATTCAGATTAATGAAGAGGATTGCGATGCGGGATGAAACTTGGATGATATTAATGAGTTAGTTATAAAGTAATGAGGCTGTTATGTGTGGAGTTATGTTATTCATATCAATGATTAATGAGTCAGTTATAAAGTAATGAGGCTGTTACGTGTGGAGTTAAGTTATTCAGATCAATGAAGAGGATTGCGATGCAGGATGAAACTTGGATGATATTAATGAGTTAGTTATAAAGTAATGAGGCTGTTATGTGTGGAGTTATGTTATTTATATCAATGATTAATGAGTCAGTTATAAAGTAATGAGGCTGTTACGTGTGGAGTTATGTTATTCAGATCAATGAAGAGGATTGCGATGCGGGATGAAACTTGGATGATATTAATGAGTTAGTTATAAAGTAATGAGGCTGTTATGTGTGGAGTTATGTTATTCATATCAATGATTAATGAGTCAGTTATAAAGTAATGAGGCTGTTACGTGTGGAGTTATGTTATTCAGATCAATGAAGAGGATTGCGATGCGGGATGAAACTTGGATGATATTAATGAGTTAGTTATAAAGTAATGAGGCTGTTATGTGTGGAGTTATGTTATTCATATCAATGATTAATGAGTCAGTTATAAAGTAATGAGGCTGTTACGTGTGGAGTTATGTTATTCAGATCAATGAAGAGGATTGCGATGCGGGATGAAACTTGGATGATATTAATGAGTTAGTTATAAAGTAATGAGGCTGTTATGTGTGGAGTTATGTTATTCATATCAATGATTAATGAGTCAGTTATAAAGTAATGAGGCTGTTATGTGTGGAGTTAATGAGGCTGTCATGTGTGGAGTTATGTTATTCATTGATTGATATTAATGAGTCAGTTATAAAGTAATGAGGTTGTTATGTGTGGAGTTATGTTATTCATATCAATGATTAATGAGTCAGTTATAAAGTAATGAGGCTGTTATGTGTGGAGTTATGTTATTCAGATCAATGAAGAAATTCTCCACGAAATCCAATGAAACTTGGATGGGATGTTGGATATATTTTAGTATGGACGCCTGCAAAGAAACCAGTTCAAAATTCGCGGGGTATGCTTTTCCATTTTTTCGGATTTTCTCAATTTTCGCCTGTTCAGGGATCGATAAAAAATATTTCGTGTGGAGTTAAGTTAAAGTGATCTAAACGATGGAATTTGGCAAAAATAGGGTGGGCGTAACGATTCTCTGGTTAGTCTTGATCGGTTGGCCACCCTCTACAAATTGGGCCTTCTTCCTCCTCGCAAAAAAAGTGGTCTACTTGTGCAAAATTGGCAAATGCATATAAGCCTATTACATATGGGGGGAGCACGCATCATCCGCTCCAAAAATTCATTATGTAACGCCCTCCCTTGTATGCATCCAAGAGAGTCGTTTGCTAAGCGGAATTAGAGTCGTTAACGTCACATGAGCTAACAAAGACTCTTATAGCTATAAACAAACCCGAAAAGCGTTTCTACAATCCTTATCACTTCTGTTGGACGATAAAAAATATTTCAAGTGATTTAGAAATGAGCACGTTTGGGGCTTCGCGTGCATATAAAATAATAGTAAATCAGAGTTCGTTTGCTCATAAAAACACCACCCGTAAGGTGCACTGTAAAAATTTCAGCACATAAGTCTTTCAAAAATTCCTTTCACAAAGGTTTTCCAAAATAGCCGCTGTTCATAAAAGTTCAAGATGAAATAGAGATGATAGAGTCTACAGTCATCCAAGAGTACCAAAATATTAATCATTACAGTCATCCAATCAATCAAACAGCAACAGTACAAGTCCATTCATCAGCAAGCAACAACAAACATCATCCTTCAATTGCTTTTACGTCCTCATGCCATTTAGGAAAATAGCAGCCCCGAAGGGGTGAGAATAATCCCAGTAGTGTGGCAACAAAACCAATAATATAACAGTATTAACTAGGCACAAAATCATAAACAGTCACTTCAACATATCCTTGTTCCTTTTCCTTTTTTTTTTTATTTTCATCATATTCATATATTGCGTATATAACGCCTTTCCTTTGCGCTTTTAGCACCGTCGTGCGCGCACTTCACAGTGGAATCAAATATCCCTTGGCACCTGAGCTCCATGTGGATTCCAACTGTGGGCCTATGCGGACTGATGCCAAGTGTCCCATACCCCGGTACCTTGGGGATGCCTATATGATGCTTGCTCAAACACATGGTCCTGTACATAACTATTCTAAAACAAGGCCTATATGATCTTGATACATGCATGTCATGCTATGCTTTCACACACAAAGCGTAAAAATGCGGTATGATGTAAGATGCATGCTTATATACCTTTCATATAGCCATCACGGCACATATACTTTTCATATGCGTTATGCTGCCACATAACGTCTTTACCTCATAATCATATAGCCATCACGGCACATTTTTGGCAGTTTCCTTTCATCATAATGGAACATAATACTTTTACGGAATATGGAGCATCATGTCACAATTTTATACCAGTAGTCAATAGTCACATTAGGTAATATCGCCTGACACTTACCTTGTGTGCCTTAAACAATACCAAACAGCGGCGAAGTATCTCACTTCTTAGGCGCACCTAAATCAATTACAACCAATCATTTACAGCGGCGATATACAGCAGAAACAGTGAGCATACAACAACGTTTTATAGCAGAAAACAGTGAGCATACAGCAGCGTTTTACAGCAGAAAACAGTGAGTTGTTTCTTAACACAGTGAGCAGAAATCATTGACGTTTTCCTTAAAAACAGTGGACAAAAACAGTGACGTTTTATGCAGAAACAGTGGCTCATTAAGTACTAAAACAGTGAGCATTTTATGCAGAAACAGTGGCATGTGAGGCACTAAAACAGTGGGTATCGTGTGCAGAAACAGTGGCATTAAAATGGTGATCTTGTCCAACCGAAACAGTGACCTATTCATCCTCAAACAGTGGCACATTCATAAAGGGACAGTGGCATATATATCCTCAAAACAGTGGCATATTCTTACCAAAACAGTGGCATATTTATACAAAAACAGTGGCATTAAATCAAGCATATTCATGAGACTTTCATTCCATAACTTATGCATACAAATCATCATAAAATATCTTCATCCTTATACTTTCACCATGCTCATTCTTGAATCCAAAACAAAACATAATCAAGGAAACATCTCATGCACACACATGGTTACACACAATGAAAGAGGTCTAAGTTCTAGGCTTACCTCTTGTAGCACACACTTCTTGATCACACACCACACCTTCTAGTACCACCTAACCACACGTTCACCTTTCCTCTAGGATGGTTTATGCGCACTCCAAGGTGAAGGAACAATCTGGACAGACTTCTAATGGTGAGGAATAGGCTGAACAGTGAGGGGAAAAGAGGAGAAACTCACACTTCACTTGTGTCTTAGGCCACGGTTTGATGGTGAGGGAAGGAGAGAGTTGCCAAGGTTTTTCTTTCTCCAAGAGTTCATGCAATGTTCAGCTAGAGAGTGAGGGAATGAGGGAGGAAATTGGCTGAATGTAAAGTGAGGACAGCCCCCCTCTCTTGTGCGCACAATTAAAGGGAGAAGGGAGGAGATTGCAATGATGAACATTATGGCAAAAATCTGGTTTCTTGTGCAGGTGGGACTGCACTCAAGGTCAAAACAAGCAAGGGGTTGCTTCTAATGTACACTATGCACATGCAAGGAGTGAGGAGAGGAGAGTTCAGATCTGAATAAGGTGCTGCCAAGTCAGAATTTTTCTGCACAAACAGCCAAGTCTTGCGCACATGGTGGAGTGGAGAGAGTTGACAGCTTTCTCCTCCACACAAAGCACATGCAATCTGCCCAAAAATCCTTCTTTGGTTGCATGTGGAGGCAAGGACAAATCTGGTTCATGATGGACTGCCAAAAGCATGCCGAAATCTGCACATTTCAGCCTCATGATGGAAGGTGTAAGGTGGTTCTCCAAGTCAACAAGTTAGGCAGTTTTGTGTCATAAAAATCTGCTCCATGACACCTCCATGTGCGCCTAAAATGAAGAAGAATGCAGCCCAAAATAGTGCTAAGGAGTACATGTGTCTTTCATGCAATGAAGTTGAATCCAAATGATGCACAAGCTAGGTGTGAGGTGGCGGTCATGAAGGGAAAGTTGGCAGATTTTTCTAAGTCCTTTTCTATCATCCTATGCGCATGAAATGAGTGGTAAAAAGATTGCCATGTGAAGGTTCCTTGGTACACAAGACAGCCTTGTTGGACAAGGCTTAGGGAAGGTAAGTGTGGACACAACCTTGGGCTGAACATGATTGACCCAAAAGCCTCCTTGGGCCAATGGCCACACACACAAAGAACCCAATCACACAAGTCCAATAGTGACAAGTCCACACACACTAGCCCACTTCCAAAGTCCAATAAACACTAAAGCCTTCTAACACACACTCAATTTACTCATATGAATTTAATAAATTTCACATGCCTACATATGCACCCTCCTATGATTTAATTTAAATACTTACCTTAGTCTCATCCACGGATAAGGTCATGTAATTTCGCAAACCATCACACATACACATGCATCTATCTCATTTAACACCTATGTATTTTACTAATTATGTGGGATGTTACACTCTCCCCACCAAATAGGAATTTTGTCCGCAAAATAAACTTACTTAAGAGCTAAACAGTTCTGGATAGCGTTTCTGAATATCGTCCTCGCGCTCCCAAGTGGCTTCAGCTGCCGATCTGTTGTTCCATAATACTTTCACAAACGGAATCTCTTTAGAACGGAGTCGCTTGACGGATCTTTCAAGAATTTGGAACGGTTGTACTTGATACGTCATATTTTCCTTTAGTTCCACTTCTTCCGGCTGTAACACGTGAGATGGATCAGAGAGATACCTCCGTAGCTGAGACACATGAAATACATTGTGAATTCCTGACAGATTGGGTGGTAAAGCCAACCGGTATGCAGACTCTCCAATCCGGTCCATAATCAGATACGGTCCTAAGTACCGTGGACTTAACTTCTTTACTCCCATTCTCCTTCCGAGTCCCGATGTAGGTGTGATTCTCAAAAATACATGGTCTCCGACTTCGAAAAATAGAGGCTTATGACGCTTGTCGTAATAACTCTTCTGTCTGGCCTGAGCCCGCTGCATATTTTCCCGAATCTTCTTTACCTGTTCGGATGTTTCTTGAATTAGATCAGGTCCTAACATACTTCGCTCACCTACTTCAGTCCAACACAAAGGGGATCTGCATTTTCTCCCATACAGAGCTTCATACGGTGCCATGTGAATACTGGAGTGGTAACTGTTGTTGTAAGCAAACTCAATCAAAGAAAGATAATTATCCCAGCTGCCTCCTAATTCCAAAACGCATGCTCGTAACATGTCCTCTAATGCTTGAATGGTGCGTTCTGTCTGTCCATCGGTCTATGGATGGTAAGCAGTACTCAACCTCAAATGGGTCCCTAATGCTCTTTGAAAAGATTCCCAGAACTTAGATGTAAACTTGGGATCACGATAACTGACAATACTCGTAGGAACTCCATGCAGTTTCACAATCTCTTTCAGGTAAATCCTGGCAAGTCTCTCTGTATTATATGTGGTCCTAACACGCAAGAAATGAGCTGACTTCGTTAAACGATCAACAATTACCCAAATAGCATCATATCCTTCTCGCGTCCGAGGAAGTCCAACTACAAAATCCATCGCAATGCTGTCCCACTTCCATTCGGGAATCTCCAAAGGTTGAAGGAGTCCCGACGGTTTCTGATGTTCGTACTTCACCTTCTGACAAGTTAAGCATCGAGATACATACTCAGCAATATCACGCTTCATACCCGGCCACCAAAACGAGGTCTTCAAATCATGGTACATGTAACGCCCTCCCTTGTATGCATCCAAGAGAGTCGTTTGCTAAGCGGAATTAGAGTCGCTAGCGTCACATGAGCTAACATAGATTCTTATGTCAAATCCGAAACACGTTTCTACAATTCTTATGACTTCTGTTTGGACGATAAAAATATTTCAAATGATTTTGAAAGAGCACGTTTGGGGCTTCGCGTGCATATAATAGTAAATCAGAGTTCGTTTGCTCATAAAAACACCACCCGTAAGGTGCACTGTAAAAATTTCAGCACTTAAATTCTTTTCACAAAGGTTTTCCAAAATAGCCGCTGTTCATAAAAGTTCAAGACAAAATAGAGATGATGAAGTCTACAGTCATCCAAGAGTACCAAAACATTAATCATTACAGTCATCCAATTAAACAAACAGCAACAGTGAAAATCCACGCATCAGCAATCAACAGCAAAACATCACTCCTTCAAATGCTTTTACGTCCTCCTGCCATTTTGGAAAAATAGCAGCCCCGAAGGGGTGAGAATAATCCCAGTAGTGTGGCAACAAAACCAGTAATATAACAGTATTAACTAGGCACAAAATCATAAACAGTCACTTCAACATATCCTTGTTCCTTTTCCTTTTTCCTTTTCATCATATTCATATATTGCGTATATAACGCCTTTCCTTTGCGCTTTTAGCACCGTCGTGCGCGCACTTCACAGTGGAATCAAATATCCCTTGGCACCTGAGCTCCATGTGGATTCCAACTGTGGGCCTATGCGGACTGATGCCAAGTGTCCCATACCCCGGTACCTTGGGGATGCCTATATGATGCTTGCTCAAACACATGGTCTTGTACATAACTATTCTAAAACAAGGCCTATATGATCATGATACATGCATGTCATGCTATGCTTTCACACACAAAGCGTAAAAATGCGGTATGATGTAAAGTGCATGCTTATATACCTTTCATATAGCCATCACGGCACATATACTTTTCATATGCGTTATGTTGCCACATAACGTCTTTACCTCAATATCATATAGCCATCACGGCACATTTTTGGCAGTTTCCTTTCATCATAAAGGAACATAATATTTTTACGGCATATGGAGCATCATGTCACAATTTTATACCAGTAGTCAATAGTCACATTAGGCAATATCGCCTGACACTTACCTTTGCGTGCCTTAAATATTACCAAACAGCAGCGAAGTATCTCACTTCTTAAGCGCACCTAAATCAATTACAACCAATCATTTACAGTGGCTATTTACAGCAGAAACAGTGAGCATACAGCAGCGTTTTACAGTGGAAAACAGTGAGCATACAGCAGTGTTTTTACAGTGGAAAACGGTGACGTTTGTGCTTAAAACAGTGGGCAGAAACAGTGAGTTGTTCTTTTAAAACAGTGAACAGAAAACAGTGGTTTTTTCCTTAAAAACAGTGGACAGAAACAGTGACGTTTTACAGCAGGAAAACAGTGAACGTACAACAGAAACAGTGAACGTTTTAAAACAGAAACAGTGGCACTTTGGGCCTCAAAACAGTTGCAGAACAGTGACATCAAACAGTGGCAGAAACAGTGGCATAGGAATGTTAAAACAGTGACATAAATAGTGACTTTTGAACATCAAAACAGTGGCATGAGTAGTGATGTTTATGCATCAAAACAGTGGCATGAATGGTACATTTTTGAGCATTAAAACAGTAGCATAAATCATGGTTTTTGGTCATTGAAACAGTGGCATATTATGGACTAAAACAGTGGCATTTTATGCATAAAACAGTGGCATATTAGGGACTAAAACAGTGGCATTTTATGCATAAAACAGTGGCATGTATGTGCAGAAACAGTGGCATGTAATGTGCAGAAACAGTGGCATATAATGTGCAGAAACAGTGGCATATAATGTGCAGAAACAGTGGCATATAATGTGCAGAAACAGTGGCATATAATGTGCAGAAACAGTGGCATATATGTGCAGAAACAGTGGCATATACTGTGCAGAAACAGTGGCATATATGTGCAGAAACAGTGGCATATAATGTGCAGAAACAGTGGCATATATGTGCAGAAACAGTGGCATATACTGTGCAGAAACAGTGGCATATATGTGCAGAAACAGTGGCATATAATGTGCAGAAACAGTGGCATATATGTGCAGAAACAGTGGCATATACTGTGCAGAAACAGTGGCATATATGTGCAGAAACAGTGGCATATAATGTGCAGAAACAGTGGCATATATGTGCAGAAACAGTGGCATATAATGTGCAGAAACAATGGCATGTATGTGCAGAAACAGTGGCATATAATGTGCAGAAACAGTGGCATGTATGTGCAGAAACAGTGGCATATAATGTGCAGAAATAGTGGCATACATATCCCTCCAAACAGTGGCATATTCATACAAAAACAGTGGCATATATCTTAAGCATGACCATGAGACTTTTATGCATACAAAACATCATGAATTAGCTCCACCATTCTACTTCTATCATGCTCATACTTGAATCCAAAACCACACATAATCAAGGAGACATTCAAGCACACACACATGGTTACACAATGAAAGTGTTCTAAGTTCAAGGCCTACCTCTTGTAGCACACACTTCTTGGTCACACACCACACCCTTCTAGCTCTACTTCACAACAAGTCCCCACTTCCTATGATGATCTATGCGCAAAAGGTGAGGAGAAACAATCTAGGACTGCTTCAAGGTTGAGGAACAAAGCTGAACAGTGAGGGGGAAAAGAAGAAGAAGACTTGCACTAGCTTGGTGTATAGGTCACGGTTGAGGTGATTGAGTGAAGAGGGAGTTGGCTTGGTCTTTCTTTCTCCAATGGTGCTTGTTGGTTCGGCTAGAGAGTGAGGAGGAGGAGGAGAGGTTGGCTGAACTTGTGCAAGTGAGGGAGAGTCCCTCTTGTGCGCACATCTTAAAGAAGAGGGGAGGAGAGGTTGAAATGATGGGGCATCATGGCAAATCTGGTTGCTTGAAGAAGTGGGGCTGCACACAAGGTTGCTTCTAAAGTACTCTATGCACATGCAAGGAGGTTTACTAAGTCAACATGCAAGACAACAATGTGGCAGCCCAAAAATCTGCATTGATGCAGTCCTTGTGCGCAATGATGAGGGAGGTGCAGCCCAAAATCCTTCTTTGGTTGCATGTGGAAGAAAGGGGGAGATTTGGCTCATGATGGACTGCCTAAAGCATGCAAAAATCTGCACAATTCAGCCTCATGATGGAAGGTGCAAGAGGGTTCTCCAAGTCAACAAGTTAGGCAGTTTTGTGTCATAGAAAAATCTGCTCCAAGACACCTCCATGTGCGCCAAAGAGGAGAAGAATGCAGCCTAAAATCATGCTAAATGGTACATGTGTCTTCCATGCAATGAGGTTGAATCCAAAAGATGCAAAAGCAAGGTGAAGTGGCGGTCAAACAAGGGGGAAATTGGCAGATTTTTTCTAAGTATTAATCACCCTCATTTGCGCATGAAAGAGGAGGAAATACGTCTAGCCATGTGCAAGTTCCTTGGTGCATAAACAACCTTGTTGGACAAGGCTTAGGGGAAGAAATATTGGGTACAACTTTGGGCTGAACAAGGTGGATCCAAAAGCCATCCTTGGGCCATTGGCCACACACACAAGGAATCCAATCATATAAGTCCAAAGGTGACAAGTCCACACACTCACTAGCCCACTTCCAAAGTCCAATAAACACTAAGGCCTTCTAACACACACTCACATTACTCATATGATTAAATTCACATGACTACATAGGTATCCTCCTATGATTTAATTTAATTAATTACCTTAGTCTTATTCAAGGATAAAGGTCAATCAATACGCAAGCCATCACACATAAACCATACATCCGAAATCTACACATACATCTATAACATATAGTACTTATGTATTTTACTAATTATGCGGGATGTTACACTCTCCCCACCAAAAAGGAATTTTGTCCGCAAAATAAACTTACTTAAGAGCTAAACAGTTCTGGATAGCGTTTCTGAACGTCGTCCTCGCGCTCCCAAGTGGCTTCAGCTTCCGATCTGTTGTTCCATAATACTTTCACCAAAGGAATCTCTTTAGAACGGAGTCGCTTGACGGATCTTTCAAGAATTTGGAATGGTTGCACTTGATAAGTCAGATTTTCCTTTAGTTCCACTTCTTCCGGCTGTAATATGTGAGATGGATCAGAGAGATACCTCCGTAGCTGTGACACATGAAATACATTGTGAATTCCTGACAGATTGGGTGGTAAAGCCAACCGGTATGCAGACTCTCCAATCCGGTCCATAATCAGATACGGTCCTAAGTACCGTGGACTTAACTTCTTTACTCCCATTCTCCTTCCGAGTCCCGAAGTAGGAGTGATTCTCAAAAATACATGATCTCCGACTTCGAAAGATAGAGGCTTATGACGCTTGTCGTAATAACTCTTCTGTCTGGCCTGAGCCCTCTGCATATTTTCTCGAATCTTCTTTACCTGTTCGGATGTCTCTTGAATTAGATCAGGTCCTAACATACTTCGCTCACCTACTTCCGTCCAGCATAGAGGGGATCTGCATTTTCTCCCATACAAAGCTTCATACGGTGCCATCTGAATGCTGGAATGGTAACTATTGTTGTAAGCGAATTCAATCAAAGAAAGATAGTTATCCCAGCTGCCTCCTATCTCCAAAACACATGCTCGTAACATGTCCTCTAATGCTTGAATGGTGCGTTCCGTTTGACCATCGGTCTGCGGATGGTAAGCAGTACTCAACCTCAAATGGGTCCCTAATGCTCTTTGAAAGGATTCCCAAAACTTAGATGTAAACTTGGGATCACGATCACTGACAATACTCGTAGGAACTCCGTGCAGCTTCACAATCTCCTGCAGATAAATTCTGGCAAGCCTCTCTGTATCATACGTGGTTCTAACACGTAAGAAATGAGCTGACTTCGTTAAACGATCAACAATCACCCAGATAGAATCATATCCTTCTCGCTTCCGAGGAAGTCCAACTACAAAATCCATCGCAATACTGTCCCACTTCCATTCGGGAACCTCCAAAGGTTGAAGGAGTCCCGACGGTTTCTGATGTTCGTACTTCACCTTCTGACAAGTTAAACATCGAGATACATACTCAGCAATATCACGCTTCATACCCGGCCACCAAAACGAGGTCTTCATGTCATGGTACATCTTCGTGGATCCAGGATGAACTGCATACTTACCCTTGTGAGCCTCCTGTAAAACTTCTTGTTTCAACTCTTCATTCGGCACAACCAGCCGTCCTTGAAATCTCCAAACATCATTCTCATCCTTTACAACATCTTGGTTGCCAACCAAATCACGGACTAACTCTTCATCTTTCTGAGCCTCCTTAATTCTACTGATCAATTCATTCTCCACCTTTATATTTCCCAATCTTATGCTATTCCCTCTCTCGTCTACCGATAAGTTCAAGTCTCGAAAGGCCTCAAACAATTTCAGCTCTTCCATCATCAGAGTTGCAGTGTGCAGTGTCTTCCTACTCAGGGCGTCAGCTACCACGTTTGCCTTTCCTGGGTGGTATTTAAGTTCAAAATCATAGTCCTTCAGAAATTCCATCCACCGTCGTTGCCGCATATTCAGCTCCTTCTGATCGAACAAGTACTTCAAACTCTTATGATCGCTGAACACGTCAAACTGCGAACCATACAAATGGTGCCTCCAGATTTTAAGTGCGAACACTATAGCTGCTAATTCCAAATCGTGCGTAGGATAATTTTCTTCGTGAGGCTTAAGTTGTCGAGATGCGTAAGCTACCGCCATACGATCCTGCATCAACACGCATCCAAGTCCTTTCAGCGACACATCACAGTATACTTCGAACTTTCGAGTAGGATCCGGAATCGTGAGTACGGGAGCACTTGTCAATCTGCTCTTTAGTTCCAAGAAACATTCTTCACAAGCTTCAGTCCACTCAAAAGGCTTATCCTTCCGAGTGAGACGAGTAAGAGGTTGCACTATCTGAGAGAAATTCTGGATGAACCTTCGATAGTATCCAGCAAGACCTAAGAAACTTCTTACTTCGGTGACAGTCTTGGGTCATTCCCAATTCATGACAGCTTCAACTTTGCTGGGGTCCACCGCGATACCTTCCGATGAAATGACATGGCCCAGAAACTGGACCTCTTTAAGCCAAAACTCGCACTTCGACCATTTCGCGTACAACTGCTTCTCCTTCAAGATTTGCAAGACAATCCTCAGATGTTCCGCGTGCAGCTCTTCATTAGCTGAGTAAATCAGGATATCGTCGATAAACACAATAACAAACTGATCAAGAAAGGGGCGGAAGATGCGGTTCATGTAATCCATGAATACCGCTGGTGCATTCGTAAGTCCGAATGGGATCACCTGATATTCGTAGTGCCCATAACGAGTCCTAAAAGCGGTTTTCGGAATATCCTCCGGTTTGACCCGGATCTGATGGTATCCCGATCGTAAATCTATCTTGGAAAAGACTCTGGCTCCTCTCAGCTGGTCCATCAAATCGTCGATCCTCGGTAGCGGATACTTATTCTTCACCGTTACTTTGTTCAGCTGGCGGTAATCTGCACACAGACGTAAACTACCATCCTTCTTCTTAATCAAGATGGCTGGAGCACCCCATGGAGAAGTACTCGGTCTGATAAATTCCTTGGCCAAAAGCTCTTCTATCTGCTTCTTCAACTCGCGAAGTTCCAACGGCGCCATGCGATACGGAGCAATGGAGATTGGTCCAACTCCAGGAACAAGTTCGATAGAAAATTCTATTTCCCTATGAGGAGGCAATCGAGGTATTTCATCCGGGAATACCTCCTCGAATTCTCTAACTACCGGTACATTCTGAATTTGATTGTCAACCGAGGTCTCAGCCTCGATCGACAAAAGATACCCTGCTGCTCCATTGCGGAGCTCTTTTCTAACTTGCAATAACGAAATGAGAGAGAAAGGTTGAAAATTACCATCTTTCGCAGGAACAACGACTTTCCCCGCTCGACAATCCAACGTTATCCCGTTTTCCGTCAACCAGTCCATACCGATAATCACATCAAAGTTGAATACCGGCAGGACCACCAAGTTAACTGTATACGTGTTCCCTTCATACTGCAAGATAACACCTCTGCAGATCTCTGAGGCTGTGCACGATCCTCCAGTAGGTGTGCTGATGTGTAACTCATAAGGTAATGGGGTTGGGGTGATGCCTATTCTCAAGGCAGTATGCTTTGCCATAAAAGAGCCAGACGCTCCAGAATCAAAGATAACAGAAATTGGGTGACCATTTAAAGTGACATTACCTTTGATCAGGTTGGGAAACTTCTGAGCTTCATTTGCATCCAACGTGAACACCCGTGCTTGCGTAGGCTGTTGGTCAGCGTTCTGGGGGCATTTGTAAGCAAAATGTCCTTGCTGGCCACATCTGAAACATGCATTGTTGTTCTTGCGACAAACTCCAAAGTGGTTCTTTCCACATGTAGCACAAACAGTCGTGCCCTGTCGTCCAGTCGACGATTGACCCACCGTAAAGCTTCTCTTAAAGTTTCCAGGCCGTGCCTGCAACTGCGTACCTCTGCCTCGACCCCTACCAGGTGCCGTCCTAAAGAATCTGCCTGCTCGGTTTCCTCCGTGGAATTGTGTTGGTGGCTTGTTCAAGTTCTTGGCCTCATTAATGATTCCTTCTGCCTGACGACTCTGGTTGATGAGTTCCGGAAGTGTACGATTAGCCGTGGTCAAGATGAGCTTACGAATTTCCGGATGTAATCCGCTTTCGAACTTCTCCACCTGCCATTCTTCATCATAAATGTTCCGGTCAAAGTTGGCGTACTCGATCAGCTGCCCAAATTTGGCAATATACTCATTAACCGTCAGGTTATCCTGCCTGAGCGACAGCAGTTCAGTGTGCTTCATTCTTCTCATTGCCTTAGGAAAATACTTGTCCAAAAATACTTGTCTGAATACGGCCCACGTCAGTTCAACGTCCTGAGCTCTCAGCAGAGCCCTCGCACCAGTCCACCATGTTAAAGCTTCTCCCATCAGCTGGTACGACGCGTAATCAGTCTTCTGCGCTTCTGGGCATGCCATGCGTTCGAAAATATGCTCAATCATCTGCAACCACTTCGCTGCAGCCTCAGGGTTGTCTTCACCCTCAAAAGTAGGTGGTTGGAAGTTGCGGAAGTCTTTCAACCTCCGACGGGCAATTTCTTCTGCATTTTCATGCAGTGGGGGTTGGTTCTGATTCTGTTGCCTATGGTCGCGCCATTCTTGGCTCATATTCTGGATAAACGTTGCCAGTCCCCCAATGGTAGTGATAAGATCCTCTTCCGCATCGCCAGACCTTCCCCGAGTTGAACCGCGACCACCTGCCATGATTCTGCACTCACAATATCAGGAAATGAGTTGATCAGGCTCACCGCAAGTTATTCATGGCAGCAGTCCCAAGTAGGTACTCGGGTTCAATTCGGACAAGTTAACTATGCATTCGTGTCTTATCACAGAGCGGTCCTAACAATCTAACTACACTAACTAATACATACTTAAACTATAGCACATTTAGACAGTCAATCAGCAGATAAACACAAACAACAATCAATTCAATCAAACACAAGCAAATCCATGGACCAAACTGCTCTGATACCAATTAGTGTAACGACCTCCCTTGTATGCATCCAAGAGAGTCGTTTGCTAAGCGGAATTAGAGTCGCTAGCGTCACATGAGCTAACATAGATTCTTATGTCAAATCCGAAACACGTTTCTACAATTCTTATGACTTCTGTTTGGACGATAAAAATATTTCAAGTGATTTTGAAAGAGCACGTTTGGGGCTTCGCGTGCATATAATAGTAAATCAGAGTTCGTTTGCTCATAAAAACACCACCCGTAAGGTGCACTGTAAAAATTTCAGCACTTAAATTCTTTTCACAAAGGTTTTCCAAAATAGCCGCTGTTCATAAAAGTTCAAGACAAAATAGAGATGATGAAGTCTACAGTCATCCAAGAGTACCAAAACATTAATCATTACAGTCATCCAATTAAACAAACAGCAACAGTGAAAATCCACGCATCAGCAATCAACAGCAAAACATCACTCCTTCAAATGCTTTTACGTCCTCCTGCCATTTTGGAAAAATAGCAGCCCCGAAGGGGTGAGAATAATCCCAGTAGTGTGGCAACAAAACCAGTAATATAACAGTATTAACTAGGCACAAAATCATAAACAGTCACTTCAACATATCCTTGTTCCTTTTCCTTTTTCCTTTTCATCATATTCATATATTGCGTATATAACGCCTTTCCTTTGCGCTTTTAGCACCGTCGTGCGCGCACTTCACAGTGGAATCAAATATCCCTTGGCACCTGAGCTCCATGTGGATTCCAACTGTGGGCCTATGCGGACTGATGCCAAGTGTCCCATACCCCGGTACCTTGGGGATGCCTATATGATGCTTGCTCAAACACATGGTCCTGTACATAACTATTCTAAAACAAGGCCTATATGATCATGATACATGCATGTCATGCTATGCTTTCACACACAAGGCGTAAAAATGCGGTATAATGTAAAGTGCATGCTTATATACCTTTCATATGCGTTATGCTGCCACATAACGTCTTTACCTCAATATCATATAGCCATCACGGCACATTTTTGGCAGTTTCCTTTCATCATAAAGGAACATAATATTTTTACGGCATATGGAGCATCATGTCACAATTTTATACCAGTAGTCAATAGTCACATTAGGCAATATCGCCTGACACTTACCTTTGCGTGCCTTAAATATTACCAAACAGCAGCGAAGTATCTCACTTCTTAAGCGCACCTAAATCAATTACAACCAATCATTTACAGTGGCTATTTACAGCAGAAACATTGAGCATACAACAGCGTTTTACAGTGGAAAACAGTGAGCATACAGCAGTGTTTTTACAGTGGAAAACGGTGACGTTTGTGCTTAAAACAGTGGGCAGAAACAGTGAGTTGTTCTTTTAAAACAGTGAACAGAAAACAGTGGTATTTTCCTTAAAAACAGTGGACAGAAACAGTGACGTTTTACAGCAGGAAAACAGTGAACGTACAGCAGAAACAGTGAACGTTTTAAAACAGAAACAGTGGCACTTTGGGCCTCAAAACAGTGGCAGAACAGTGACATCAAACAGTGGCAGAAACAGTAGCATAGGAATGTTAAAACAGTGACATAAATAGTGACTTTTGAACATCAAAACAGTGGCATGAGTAGTGATGTTTATGCATCAAAACAGTGGCATGAATGGTACATTTTTGAGCATTAAAACAGTAGCATAAATCATGGTTTTTGGTCATTGAAACAGTGGCATATTATGGACTAAAACAGTGGCATTTTATGCATAAAACTGTGGCATATTAGGGACTAAAACAGTGGCATTTTATGCATAAAACAGTGGCATGTATGTGCAGAAACAGTGGCATGTAATGTGCAGAAACAGTGGCATATAATGTGCAGAAATAGTGGCATATAATGTGCAGAAACAGTGGCATATACTGTGCAGAAACAGTGGCATATATGTGCAGAAACAGTGGCATATAATGTGCAGAAACAGTGGCATATATGTGCAGAAACAGTGGCATATAATGTGCAGAAACAGTGGCATATATGTGCAGAAACAGTGGCATATACTGTGCAGAAACAGTGGCATATATGTGCAGAAACAGTGGCATATAATGTGCAGAAACAGTGGCATATATGTGCAGAAACAGTGGCATATACTGTGCAGAAACAGTGGCATATAATGTGCAGAAACAGTGGCATTTGTGTGCAGAAACAGTGGCATATAATGTGCAGAAACAGTGGCATGTATGTGCAGAAACAGTGGCATATAATGTGCAGAAACAGTGGCATGTATGTGCAGAAACAGTGGCATATAATGTGCAGAAACAGTGGCATACATATCCCTCCAAACAGTGGCATATTCATACAAAAACAGTGGCATATATCTTAAGCATGACCATGAGACTTTTATGCATACAAAACATCATGAATTAGCTCCACCATTCTACTTCTATCATGCTCATACTTGAATCCAAAACCACACATAATCAAGGAGACATTCAAGCACACACACATGGTTACACAATGAAAGTGTTCTAAGTTCAAGGCCTACCTCTTGTAGCACACACTTCTTGGTCACACACCACACCCTTCTAGCTCTACTTCACAACAAGTCCCCACTTCCTATGATGATCTATGCGCAAAAGGTGAGGAGAAACAATCTAGGACTGCTTCAAGGTTGAGGAACAAAGCTGAACAGTGAGGGGGAAAAGAAGAAGAAGACTTGCACTAGCTTGGTGTATAGGTCACGGTTGAGGTGATTGAGTGAAGAGGGAGTTGGCTTGGTCTTTCTTTCTCCAATGGTGCTTGTTGGTTCGGCTAGAGAGTGAGGAGGAGGAGGAGAGGTTGGCTGAACTTGTGCAAGTGAGGGAGAGTCCCTCTTGTGCGCACATCTTAAAGAAGAGGGGAGGAGAGGTTGAAATGATGGGGCATCATGGCAAATCTGGTTGCTTGAAGAAGTGGGGCTGCACACAAGGTTGCTTCTAAAGTACTCTATGCACATGCAAGGAGGTTTACTAAGTCAACATGCAAGACAACAATGTGGCAGCCCAAAAATCTGCATTGATGCAGTCCTTGTGCGCAATGATGAGGGAGGTGCAGCCCAAAATCCTTCTTTGGTTGCATGTGGAAGAAAGGGGGAGATTTGGCTCATGATGGACTGCCTAAAGCATGCAAAAATCTGCACAATTCAGCCTCATGATGGAAGGTGCAAGAGGGTTCTCCAAGTCAACAAGTTAGGCAGTTTTGTGTCATAGAAAAATCTGCTCCAAGACACCTCCATGTGCGCCAAAGAGGAGAAGAATGCAGCCTAAAATCATGCTAAATGGTACATGTGTCTTCCATGCAATGAGGTTGAATCCAAAAGATGCAAAAGCAAGGTGAAGTGGCGGTCAAAACAAGAGGGAAAATGGCAGATTTTTAAGGTCCTAATTACTCTCTTTTTGCGCATGAAAGAGGAGGAAATACATCTAGCCATGTGCAAGTTCCTTGGTGCATAAACAACCTTGTTGGACAAGGCTTAGGGGAAGAAATATTGGGTACAACTTTGGGCTGAACAAGGTGGATCCAAAAGCCATCCTTGGGCCATTGGCCACACACACAAGGAATCCAATCATATAAGTCCAAAGGTGACAAGTCCACACACTCACTAGCCCACTTCCAAAGTCCAATAAACACTAAGGCCTTCTAACACACACTCACATTACTCATATGATTAAATTCACATGTCTACATATTTATCCTCCTATGATTTAATTTAATTAATTACCTTAGTCTTATTCAAGGATAAAGGTCAATCAATACGCAAGCCATCACACATAAACCATACATCCGAAATCTACACATACATCTATAACATATAGTACTTATGTATTTTACTAATTATGCGGGATGTTACAGTACATCTTTGTGGATCCAGGATGAACTGCATACTTACCCTTGTGAGCCTCCTGTAAAACTTCTTGCTTCAACTCTTCATTCGGCACAACTAGCCGACCTTGAAATCTCCAAACATCATTCTCATCCTTTACAACATCTTGGTTGCCAACCAAATCACGGACTAACTCTTCATCTTTCTGAGCCTCCTTAATTCTACTGATCAATTCATTCTCCACCTTTATATTTCCCAATCTTATGCTATTCCCTCTCTCGTCTACAGATAAGTTCAAATCTCGAAAGACCTCAAACAACTTCAATTCTTCCATCATCAGAGTTGCAGTGTGCAGTGTCTTCCTACTCAGGGCGTCAGCTACCACGTTTGCCTTTCCTGGGTGGTATTTAAGTTCAAAATCATAGTCCTTCAGAAATTCCATCCACCGTCGTTGCCGCATATTCAGCTCCTTCTGATCGAACAAGTACTTCAAACTCTTATGATCGCTGAACACGTCAAACTGCGAACCATACAAGTGGTGCCTCCAGATTTTAAGTGCGAACACTATAGCTGCTAACTCCAAATCATGCGTAGGATAATTTTCTTCGTGAGGCTTAAGTTGTCGAGATGCGTAAGCCACCGCCATACGATCCTACATCAACACGCATCCAAGTCTTTTCAGCGACGCATCATAGTATACTTCAAACTTTCGGGTAGGATCCGGAATCGTGAGTACGGGAGCACTCGTTAACCTACTCTTCAGTTCCATGAAACATTCTTCACAAGCTTCGGTCCACTCAAAAGGCTTGTCCTTCCGAGTGAGGCGGGTAAGAGGTTGCACTATCTGAGAGAAATTCTGGATAAACCTTCGATAATATCCAGCCAGACCTAAGAAACTTCTTACTTCGGTGACCGTCTTGGGTCGTTCCCAATTCATGACAGCTTCAACTTTGCTGGGGTCTACCGCGATACCTTCTGTTGAAATGACATGGCCCAGAAACTGGACCTCTTTAAGCCAAAACTCGCACTTCGACCATTTCGCGTACAACTGCTTCTCTTTCAAGGTTTGCAAGACAATCCTCAGATGTTCCGCGTGCAGCTCTTCATTAGTAGAGTAAATCAGAATGTCGTCGATAAACACAATAACGAACTGATCAAGAAATGGGCGGAAGATGCGGTTCATGTAGTCCATGAATACCGCTGGAGCATTTGTAAGTCCGAAAGGGATCACCTGATATTCGCAGTGCCCATAACGAGTCCTAAAAGCTGTTTTCGGAATATCCTCCGGTTTGACCCGGATCTGATGGTATCCCGATCGTAAATCTATCTTGGAAAAGACTCTGGCTCCTCTCAGCTGGTCCATCAAATCGTCGATCCTCGGTAGCGGATACTTATTCTTCACCGTAACTTTGTTCAGCTGTCGGTAATCTACAC
This sequence comes from Gastrolobium villosum, assembly GCA_032173675.1. Lineage (NCBI taxonomy): Eukaryota > Viridiplantae > Streptophyta > Magnoliopsida > Fabales > Fabaceae > Gastrolobium > Gastrolobium villosum. Next base: position 19,761 of record JAVKPL010010611.1, read on the forward strand.
ACAGACGTAGACTTCCGTCCTTCTTCTTAATTAAGATGGCTGGAGCACCCCATGGCGAGGTACTCGGTCTGATGAATTCCTTTGCCAAAAGTTCTTCTATCTGCTTCTTCAACTCGCGAAGTTCCAACGGCGCCATACGATACGGGGCAATGGAGATTGGTCCAACTCCAGGAACAAGTTCGATGGAAAATTCTATTTCCCTATGAGGAGGCAATCGAGGTATTTCATCCTGGAATACCTCCTCGAATTCTCTAACTACAGGTACATCCTGAATTTGATTGTCAACCGGGGTCTCAGCCTCGATCGACAAAAGATACCCTGCTGCTCCCTTGCGGAGCTCTTTTCTAACTTGCAATAAGGAAATGAGAGAGAAAGGTTGAAAATTACCATCTTTCGCAGGAACAACGACTTTCCCCGCTCGACAGTCCAATGTTATCCCATTTTCCGTCAACCAGTCCATACCGATAATCACATCGAAGTTGAATACCGGCAGGACCACCAAGTTAACTGTATACGTGTTCCCTTCATACTGCAAGGTAACACCTCTGCAGATCTCTGAGGCTGTGCACGATCCTCCAGTAGGTGTGCTGATGTGTAACTCATAAGGTAACGGGGTTGGGGTGATGCCTATTCTCATAGCAGTATGCTTTGCCATAAAAGAACCAGACGCTCCAGAATCAAAGATAACAGAAATTGGGTGACCATTTAAAGTGACATTACCTTTGATCAGGTTGGGATATTTCTGCGCTTCGTTCGCGTCCAGAGTGAACACCCGTGCTTGCGTAGGCTGTTGTTCAGCGTTCTGGGGGCATTTGTAAGCAAAATGTCCTTGCTGGCCACATCTGAAACATGCATTGTTGTTCTTGCGACAGACTCCAAAGTGATTCTTTCCACATGTAGCACAAACAGTCGCGCCCTGTCGTCCAGTCGACGATTGACCCACAGTATAGCTTCTCTTAAAATTTCCAGGCCGCGCCTGCAACTGCGGACCTCTGCCTCGACCCCTACCAGGTGCCGTTCTGAAGAACCTGCCTGCTCGGTTTCCTCCGTGGAATTGTGCTGGTTGCTTGTTCAAATTCTTGGCCTCATTGATGATTCCTTCGGCCTGACGACTCTGGTTGATGAGCTCCGGAAGTGTACGATTAGCCGTCGTCAAAATGAGTTTACGGATCTCCGGATGTAATCCGCTTTCGAATTTCTCCACCTGCCATTCCTCGTCATAAATGTTCCGGCCAAAGTTGGCGTGCTCAATCAGCTGCCCAAATTTTGCAATATACTCATTAACCGTCATGTTATCCTGCCAAAGTGACAGCAGTTCAGTGTGCTTCATTCTTCTCATTGCTTTAGGAAAGTACTTATCCAAAAATACTTGTCTGAACACGGCCCATGTTAGTTCCACGTCCTGAGCTCTCAGCAGAGCTCTCGCACCAGTTCACCATGTTAAAGCTTCTCCCATCAGCTGGTACGATGCGTAATCGGTCTTTTGCGCTTCCGGACATGCCATGCGTTCGAAGATATGCTCGATCATCTGCAACCACTTCGCTGCAGCCTCGGGGTTGTCTTCACCCTCAAAGGTAGGTGGTTAGAAGTTGCGGAAGTCTTTCAACCTCCGACGGGCAATTTCTTCTGCATTGTCATGCAGTGGGGGTTGGTTCTGATTCTGTTGCCTATGGTCGCGCCATTCTTGGCTCATATTCTGAATAAACGTTGCCAGTCCCCCAATAGTAGTGATAAGATCCTCTTCCGCATCGCCAGACCTTCCCCGAGTTGAACCGCGACCACCTGCCATGATTCTGCACTCACAATATCATGAAATGAGTTGATCAGGCTCACCGCAAGTTATTCATGGCAGCAGTCCCAAGTAGGTACTCGGGTTCAATTCGGACAAGTTAACTATGCTTCCGTGTCTTATCACAGAACGATCTTAACAATCTAACTACCCTAGCTAATATATACTTAAACTATAGCACATTTAGACAGTCAATCAGCAGATAAACACAATCAACACTCAATTCAATCAATCACAAGCAAATCCATGGACCAAACTGCTCTGATACCAATCAGTGTAACGCCCTCCCTTGTATGCATCCAAGAGAGTCGTTTGCTAAGCGGAATTAGAGTCGTTAACGTCACATGAGCTAACAAAATTCACATTCTAGGTTCAAATCCGAAAAGCGTTTCTACAATTCTTATCACTTCAGTTTGGACGATAAAAAATATTTCAAGTGATTTGGAAAGAGCACGTTTGGGGCTTCGCGTGCATATAAAATAATAGTAAATCAGAGTTCGTTTGCTCATAAAATCATCACCCGTAAGGTGCACTGTAAAAATTTCAGCACTTAAATTCTTTTCACAAAGGTTTTCCAAAATAGCCGTTGTTCATAAAAGTTCAAGATAAAATAGAGGTGATAAAGTCTACAGTCATCCAAGAGTACCAAAATATTAATCATTACAGTCATCCAATTAATCAAACAGCAACAGTGATAATCCATGCATCAGCAAGCAACAGCAAAACATCACTCCTTCAAATGCTTTTACGTCCTCCTGCCATTTTGGAAAAATAGCAGCCCCGAAGGGGTGAGAATAATCCCAGTAGTGTGGCAACAAAACCAGTAATATAACAGTATTAACTAGGCACAAAATCATAAACAGTCACTTCAACATATCCTTGTTCCTTTTCCTCTTTCATCATATTCATATATATAGCGCATATAACGCCTTTCCTTTTCATCATATACATATATTGCGTATATAACGCCTTTCCTTTGCGCTTTTAGCACCGTCGTGCGCGCACTTCACAGTGGAATCAAATATCCCTTGGCACCTGAGCTCCATGTGGATTCCAACTGTGGGCCTATGCGGGCTGATGCCAAGTGTCCCATACCCCGGTACCTTGGGGATGCCTATATGATGCTTGCTCAAAACACATGTTCCTGTACATAACTATTCTAAAAAGCAAGACCTATATGCTCTTGGTACATGCATGCCATGCTATGCTTTCACACACAAAACGTACAAAAATGCGGTATGATGTAAGGTGCATGCTTATATATCTTTCATATAGCCATCACGGCACATATACTTTTCATATGCGTTATGCTGCCACATAACGTCTTTACCTCATAATCATATAGCCATCACGACACATTTTTGGCAGTTTCCTTTCATCATACGGAACATAATACTTTTACGGAATATGGAGCATCATGTCACAATTTTATACCAGTAGTCAATAGTCACATTAGGTAATATCGCCTGACACTTACCTTGTGTGCCTTAACAATACCAAACAGCAGCGAAGTATCTCACTTCTTAAGCGCACCTAAATCAATTACAACCAATCATTTACAGCGGCGATTTACAGCAGAAACATTGAGCATACAGCAGTGGTTTACAGTGGAACACAGTGAGCATACAGCAGTGTTTTACAGCAGAAAAACAGTGAGCATACAGCAGCGTTTTACAGCAGAAAACAGTGACGTTTGTTCTTAAAACAGTGAGCAGAAACAGTGACTTTTTCCTTAAAAACAGTGGGCAGAAACAGTGACGTTCTCCTTAAAAACAGTGGGCAGAAACAGTGACGTTTTACTTAAAAATAGTGGACAGAAACCGTGACATTTTACAGCAGAAAAACAGTAGCACCTTACAGCAGAAACAGTGACCATTTTAAAACAGAAACAGTGACATTTTGGACCTCAAAACAGTGGCAGAACAGTGGCATTAGACAGTGGCAGAAACAGTGGCATTTGAATGTTAAAACAGTGACATAGTCAATGGCATTTGAACCTCAAAACAGTGGCATAAGAAGTGTTATTTGTGCATCAAAACAGTGGCATGAATGGTACATTTGAACATGAAATAGTGACATAGGTATAGGTATTTGCACATCAAAACAGTGGCATAAAGAGAGATTTTTGAACATTAAGACAGTGGCATAAATGGTGATTAAAACAGTGGCATAAATCATGATTTTTGGACATTAAAACAGTGAGCATACATAGTGGGGTTTGAACATCAATAGGGTGGTTATTTATGCAGAAACAGTAGCTCCTTAAGTACTAAAACAGTGAGTATTTTTGGTGCAAAACAGTGACATGTATGGTATTAAAACAGTGAGCATTTTATGCAGAAACCGTGGCATGTGATGCACTAAAACAGTGAGCATTTTATACGAAACAGTGGCATCAAAATGGTGAGCTTGTCCAACCGAAATAGTGGCATATGCATTCTCAAAACAGTGGCACTTTCATACAAAACAGTGGCATCAAGATGGTGCTCTTGTAAAACTGAAACAGTGGCCTATTCATCCTCAAACAGTGGCACATTCATAGAGAAATAGTGGCATATATATCCTCAAAACAGTGGCATATTCATTCCAAAACAGTGGCATTAACTCAAACATAACCATGGGACTTTCATTCCATTATATCATGCAATGTGCTATAAGGCTTAAAGAAAATCTCATGCAATAATGAAAATACACAAGTATCATCAAGTAACTCCATCCTTATTCCTTCACCATGCTCATTCAAGAATCCAACACAAATAGAACCAAGTAGACATCTCATGCACACATAGTTTCACACAGTGTAAAAGGTCTAAGTTCTAGGCTTACCTCTTGTTGCACACACTCCTTGCTCACACACCACACCTTTCTAGTTCTACCAACAACAAGTCCACACTTCCTAGGAGATGATCTATGCGCATTCAAGGGTGAGGAGGAGCAACTTTGGACAGCTTCCAAGGTTGAGTAGCAAGGCTGAACAGTGAGGGAAAGTGAGGAGAAAAACTTACACTTGCTTGGGGTATAGGCCACGGTTTGGATGGTGAGGGAAGGAGAGTTGGTTTAGTCTTTCTTTCTTTCTCCAAGTGCTTGTGTGTTCGGCTAGAGAGGGAGGAGGAGGAGGAGATGTTGGCTGAACTTGTGCAAAGTGAGGGAGAGTCCCTCTTGTGCGCACATCTTAAGGAAAGGTGAGGGGAGGTTGCAATGATTAAACATCATGAAAATTCTGGTTGCTTGAAGAAGTGGGGCTGCACACAAGGTTTGAACAAGCAAGGGGTTGCTTCTAAAGTACACTATGCACATGCAAGGAGGTGAGGGGGGAAGAGTTCAGATCTGAATGATGCTACCAAAGTCAGAATTTTTCACACAATCTACCAAGTCATGCGCACATGGTGGAGTGGAGGGAAGGTGTCATCATGAGCACATGCTAGGAGGTTTCTCTAAGTCCACAAGCAAGACAACTTTGTGGCAGCCAAAAAAATCTGAATTGATGCAGTCTTTGTGCGCATGTGATGAGGGAGATGCAGCCCCAAAATCCTTCTTTTGATGCATGTGGAAGCAAGGGGCAGATTTGGCTCATGATGGACTGCCAAAAGCATGCAAAAATCTGCACATTTCAGCCTCATGATGGAAGGTGTAAGGTGGTTCTCCAAGTCAACACTCAAAGGCAGATTTGTGTCATAAAAATCTGATCCATGACCCCCCCCATGTGCGCCTAAAAGAAGAAGAATGCAGCCCAAAATCATGCTAAATAGTACATGTGTCTTCCATGCAATGAAGTTGAAATCAAGTGATGCACAAGCAAAGTGATGTGGCGGTCATACAAGAGGAAAATTGGCAGATTTTTCTAAGTATTTTCTACCTCTTATGCGCATGAATGAGTGAGATGATACACCTAGCCATGTGAAGGTTCCTTGGTACACAAACATCCTTGTTGGACAAGGCTTAGGGGAGATAAGGGTGGACACAACCTTGGGCTGAACTAGCTTGATCCAAAAGCCTCCTTGGGCCATTGGCCTACACCTACAAAGAACCCAATCACACAAGTCCAATAGTGACAAGTCCACACACACTAGCCCACTTCCAAAGTCCTATAACACAAAAGCCTTATAACACACACAATCAAATTACTCTTATGATTTTAATAAATTTCACATGCCTACATATGCACCCTCCTATGATTTAATTTAAATACTTACCTTAGAATCATTAAAGGATAAAGATCAAACAATTCGCAAGCCATCAAACCTACACCATAAATCCGAATTCTACACATACATCTATAACATATAGTACTTATGTATTTTACTAATTATGCGGGATGTTACACTCTCCCCAACAAATAGGAATTCTGTCCGCAAAATTAAACTTACTTAAGAGCTAAACAGTTCTGGATAGCGTTTCCGAATGTCGTCCTCGCGCTCCCAAGTGGCTTCAGCTGCCGATCGGTTGTTCCATAATACTTTCACCAAAGGAATCTCTTTGGAACGGAGTCGCTTGACGGATCTTTCAAGGATTTGGAACGGTTGCACTTGATACGTCAGATTTTCCTTTAGTTCCACTTCTTCTGGCTGTAACACGTGAGATGGATCGGAGAGATACCTCCGTAGCTGCGACACATGAATTACATTGTGAATTCCTGACAGATTGGGTGGTAAAGCCAACCGGTATGCAGACTCTCCAATCCGGTCCAATATCAGATATGGTCCTAAGTACCGTGGACTTAACTTCTTAACTCCCATTCTCCTTCCGAGTCCCGATGTAGGTGTGATTCTCAAGAATACATGGTCTCCTACTTTGAAAGATAAGGGCTTATGACGCTTGTCGTAATAACTCTTCTGTCTGGCCTGAGCCCGCTGCATATTTTCCCGAATCTTCTTTACTTGTTCGGATGTTTCTTGAATTAGATCAGGTCCTAACATACTTCGCTCACCCACTTCAGTCCAACATAAAGGGGATTTGCATTTTCTCCCATACAAAGCTTCATACGGTGCCATCTGAATACTGGAATGGTAACTGTTGTTGTAAGCAAACTCAATCAACGAAAGATAATTATCCCAGCTGCCTCCTAACTCCATAACACATGCTCGCAACATGTCCTCTAAAGCTTGAATGGTGCGTTCTGTCTGTCATCGGTCTGCGGGTGGTAAGCAGTACTCAATCTCAAGTGGGTCCCTAATGCTCTTTGAAAAGATTCCCAGAACTTAGATGTAAACTTGGGATCACGATCACTGACAATACTCGTAGGAACTCCATGCAGCTTCACAATCTCCTGCAGGTAAATTCTGGCAAGCCTCTCTGTATTATACGTGGTTCTAACACGCAAGAAATGAGCTGACTTCGTTAAACGATCGACAAACACCCAGATAGCATCATATCCTTCTCGCGTCCGAGGAAGTCCAACTACAAAATCCATCGCAATACTGTCCCACTTCCATTCGGGAATCTCCAAGTATCATACTCATCCTTTACAACATCTTGGTTGCCAACCAAATCACGGACTAACTCTTCATCTTTCTGAGCCTCCTTAATTCTACTGATCAATTCATTCTCTACTTTTATATTTCCCAATCTTATGCTATGCCCTCTCTCCTCTACAGATAAATTCAAGTCTCGAAAGGCCTCATACACTTTTAATTCTTCTATCATCAGAGTTGCAGTGTGCAGTGTCTTCCTACTCAGGGCGTCAGCTACCACGTTTGCCTTTCCTGGGTGGTATTTAAGTTCCAAAATCATAGTCCTTCAGAAATTCCATCCACCGTCGTTGCCGCATATTCAGCTCCTTCTGATCGAACAAGTACTTCAAACTCTTATGATCGCTGAACACGTCAAACTGCGAACCATACAAGTGGTGCCTCCAGATTTTAAGTGCGAACACTATAGCTGCTAACTCCAAATCGTGCGTAGGATAATTTTCTTCGTGAGGCTTTAGTTGTCGAGATGCGTAAGCCACCGCCATACGATCCTGCATCAACACGCATCCAAGTCCTTTCAGCGACGCATCACAGTATACTTCGAACCTTCGGGTTGGATCCGGAATCGTGAGTACGGGAGCACTCGTTAATCTGCTCTTTAGTTCCATGAAACACTCTTCACAAGCTTCGGTCCACTCAAAAGACTTGTCCTTCCGAGTGAGACGGGTAAGGGGTTGCACTATCTGAGAGAAATTCTGGATGAACCTTCGATAATATCCAGCAAGACCTAAGAAACTTCTTACTTCAGTGACCGTCTTGGGTCGTTCCCAATTCATGACAGTTTCAACTTTGCTGGGGTCCACCGCGATACCTTCTGATGAAATGACATGGCCCAGAAACTGGACCTCTTTTCGCACTTCGACCACTTCGCGTACAACTGCTTCTCTTTCAATATTTGCAAGACGATCCTCAAAGGTTCCGCATGCAGCTCTTCATTAGCTGAGTAAATCAGGATGTCGTCGATAAACACAATAACAAACTGATCAAGGAATGGGCGGAAGATGCGGTTCATGTAGTCCATGAATACCGCTGGAGCATTCGTAAGTCCGAATGGGATCACCTGATATTCGTAGTGCCCATAACGAGTCCTAAAGGTTGTTCTCGGAATATCCTCCGGTTTGACCCAGATCTGATGGTATCCTGATCGTAAATCTATCTTGGAAAAGGCTCTGGCTCCTCTCAGCTGGTCCATCAAATCATCGATCCTCGGTAGCGGATACTTATTCTTTACTGTAACTTTGTTCCGCTGTCGGTAACCTACACACAGTCGTAGACTACCATCCTTCTTCTTAATCAAGATGGCTGGAACACCCCATGGAGAGGTACTCGGTCTGATGAATTCCTTTGCCAAACATTCTTCTATCTGCTTCTTCAGCTCGCGAAGTTCCAACGGCGCCATACGATACGGGGCAATGGAGATTGGTCCAACTCCAGGAACAAGTTCGATAGAAAATTCTATTTCCCTATGAGGAGGCAATCGAGGTATTTCATCCGGGAATACCTCCTCGAATTCTCTAACTACAGGTACATTTTGAATTTGATTGTCAACCGAGGTCTCAGCCTCGATCGACAAAAGATACCCTGCTGCTCCCTTGCGGAGCTCTTTTCTAACTTGTAATAAAGAAATGAGAGAGAAAGGTTGAAAATTACCATCCTTCGCATCCAGTGCGAACACCCGTGCTTGCGTAGGCTGTTGATCAGCGTTCTGGGGCATTCGTAAGCGAAATGTCCTTGCTGGCCATATCTGAAACATGCATTGTTGTTCTTGCGACAAACTCCAAAGTGATTCTTTCCACACGTAGCACAAACAGTCGCACCCTGCCGTCCAGTTGACGGTTGACCAACAGTATTGCTCCTCTTAAAATTTCCAGGCCGCGCCTGCAACTGCGGACCTCTTCCTCGACCCTTGCCAGGTGTCGTCCTGAAGAATCTGCCTGCTCGGTTTCCTCCGTGAAATTGGGTTGGTGGCTTATTCAAATTCTTGGCCTCATTAATGATTCCTTCCGCCTTACGACTCTGATTGATGAGCTCCGGAAGTGTACGATTAGCCGTCGTCAAAATGAGTTTACGGATCTCAGGATGTAATCCGCTTTCGAACTTCTCCACCTGCCATTCTTCATCATAAATGTTCCGGTCAAAGTTGGCGTACTCGATCAGCTGCCCAAATTTTGCAATGTACTCATTGACCGACATGTTGTCCTGCCTAAGTGATAGTAGTTCAGAGTGCTTCATCCTTCTCATTGCTTTAGGAAAGTACTTATCCAAAAATACTTGTCTGAATACGGCCCATGCCAGTTCAACGTCCTGAGCTCTCAGCAGAGCCCTCGCACCAGTCCACCAAGTTAAAGCTTCTCCCATCAGCTGGTACGACGCGTAATCGGTCTTCTGCGCTTCCGGGCATGCCATGCGTTCGAAAATGTGCTCGATCATCTGCAGCCACTTCGCTGCAGCCTCGGGGTTGTCTTCACCCTCAAAAGTAGGTGGTTGGAAGTTGCGGAAGTCTTTCAACCTCCGACGGACAATTTTTTTTTTTTCTGCATTGCCATGCAGTGGGGGTTGGTTCTGATTCTGTTGCCTATGGTCGCGCCATTCTTGGCTCATATTCTGGATAAACGTTGCCAGTCCCCCAACAGCAGTGATAAGGTCCTCTTCCGCATCGCCAGACCTTCCCCGAGTTGAACCGCGACCACCTGCCATGATTCTGCACTCACAATATCATGAGATGAGTTGATCAGGCTCACCGCACGTTATTTATGGCAGCAGTCCCAAGTGGGTACTCGGGTTCAATCCGGACAAGTTGACTATGCATCCGTGTCTTATCACAGAACGGTCCTAACAATCTAACTACACTAGCTAATACATACTTAAACTATAGCACATTTAGACAGTCAATCAACAGATAAACACAATCAACAATCAATACAATCAATCACAAGCAAATCCATGGACCAAACTGCTCTGATACCAATTAGTGTAACGCCCTCCCTTGTATGCATCCAAGAGAGTCGTTTGCTAAGCGGAATTAGAGTCGTTAACGTCACATGAGCTAACAAAATTCACATTCTAGGTTCAAATCCGAAAAGCGTTTCTACAATTCTTATCACTTCTGTTTGGTCGATAAAAAATATTTCAAGTGATTTGGAAAGAGCACGTTTGGGGCTTCGCGTGCATATAAAATAATAGTAAATCAGAGTTCGTTTGCTCATAAAATCATCACCCGTAAGGTGCACTGTAAAAATTTCAGCACTTAAATTCTTTTCACAAAGGTTTTCCAAAATAGCCGTTGTTCATAAAAGTTCAAGATAAAATAGAGGTGATAAAGTCTACAGTCATCCAGGAGTACCAAAATATTAATCATTACAGTCATCCAATTAATCAAACAGCAACAGTGATAATCCATGCATCAGCAAGCAACAGCAAAACATCACTCCTTCAAATGCTTTTACGTCCTCCTGCCATTTTGGAAAAATAGCAGCCCCGAAGGGGTGAGAATAATCCCAGTAGTGTGGCAACAAAACCAGTAATATAACAGTATTAACTAGGCACAAAATCATAAACAGTCACTTCAACATATCCTTGTTCCTTTTCCTTTTTCATCATATTCATATATATAGCGCATATAACGCCTTTCCTTTTCATCATATACATATATTGCGTATATAACGCCTTTCCTTTGCGCTTTTAGCACCGTCGTGCGCGCACTTCACAGTGGAATCAAATATCCCTTGGCACCTGAGCTCCATGTGGATTCCAACTGTGGGCCTATGCGGACTGATGCCAAGTGTCCCATACCCCGGTACCTTGGGGATGCCTATATGATGCTTGCTCAAACACATGGTCCTGTACATAACTATTCTAAAAAGCAAGACCTATATGCTCTTGGTACATGCATGCCATGCTATGCTTTCACACACAAAACGTACAAAAATGCAGTATGATGTAAGGTGCATGCTTATATACCTTTCATATAGCCATCACGGCACATATACTTTTCATATGCGTTATGCTGCCACATAACGTCTTTACCTCATAATCATATAGCCATCACGGCACATTTTTGGCAGTTTCCTTTCATCATACGGAACATAATACTTTTACGGAATATGGAGCATCATGTCACAATTTTATACCAGTACTCCATAGTCACATTAGGTAATATCGCCTGACACTTACCTTGTGTGCCTTAACAATACCAAACAGCAGCGAAGTATCTCACTTCTTAAGCGCACCTAAATCAATTACAACCAATCATTTACAGCGGCGATTTACAGCAGAAACATTGAGCATACAGCAGTGGTTTACAGTGGAACACAGTGAGCATACAGCAGTGTTTTACAGCAGAAAAACAGTGAGCATACAGCAGCGTTTTACAGCAGAAAACAGTGACGTTTGTTCTTAAAACAGTGAGCAGAAACAGTGACTTTTTCCTTAAAAATAGTGGGCAGAAACAGTGACGTTCTCCTTAAAAACAGTGGGCAGAAACAGTGACGTTTTACTTAAAAATAGTGGACAGAAACCGTGACATTTTACAGCAGAAAAACAGTAGCACCTTACAGCAGAAACAGTGACCATTTTAAAACAGAAACAGTGACATTTTGGACCTCAAAACAGTGGCAGAACAGTGGCATTAGACAGTGGCAGAAACAGTGGCATTTGAATGTTAAAACAGTGACATAGTCAATGGCATTTGAACCTCAAAACAGTGGCATAAGAAGTGTTATTTGTGCATCAAAACAGTGGCATGAATGGTACATTTGAACATGAAATAGTGACATAGGTATAGGTATTTGCACTTCAAAACAGTGGCATAAAGAGAGATTTTTGAACATTAAGACAGTGGCATAAATGGTGATTAAAACAGTGGCATAAATCATGATTTTTGGACATTAAAACAGTGAGCATACATCGTGGGGTTTGAACATCAATAGGGTGGTTATTTATGCAGAAACAGTAGCTCCTTAAGTACTAAAACAGTGAGTATTTTTGGTGCAAAACAGTGACATGTATGGTATTAAAACAGTGAGCATTTTATGCAGAAACCGTGGCATGTGATGCACTAAAACAGTGAGCATTTTATACGAAACAGTGGCATCAAAATGGTGAGCTTGTCCAACCGAAATAGTGGCATATGCATTCTCAAAACAGTGGCACTTTCATACAAAACAGTGGCATCAAGATGGTGCTCTTGTAAAACTGAAACAGTGGCCTATTCATCCTCAAACAGTGGCACATTCATAGAGAAACAGTGGCATATATATCCTCAAAACAGTGGCATATTCATTCCAAAACAGTGGCATTAACTCAAACATAACCATGGGACTTTCATTCCATTATATCATGCAATGTGCTATAAGGCTTAAAGAAAATCTCATGCAATAATGAAAATACACAAGTATCATCAAGTAACTCCATCCTTATTCCTTCACCATGCTCATTCAAGAATCCAACACAAATAGAACCAAGTAGACATCTCATGCACACATAGTTTCACACAATGTAAAAGGTCTAAGTTCTAGGCTTACCTCTTGTTGCACACACTCCTTGCTCACACACCACACCTTTCTAGTTCTACCAACAACAAGTCCACACTTCCTAGGAGATGATCTATGCGCATTCAAGGGTGAGGAGGAGCAACTTTGGACAGCTTCCAAGGTTGAGTAGCAAGGCTGAACAGTGAGGGAAAGTGAGGAGAAAAACTTACACTTGCTTGGGGTATAGGCCACGGTTTGGATGGTGAGGGAAGGAGAGTTGGTTTAGTCTTTCTTTCTTTCTCCAAGTGCTTGTGTGTTCGGCTAGAGAGGGAGGAGGAGGAGGAGATGTTGGCTGAACTTGTGCAAAGTGAGGGAGAGTCCCTCTTGTGCGCACATCTTAAGGAAAGGTGAGGGGAGGTTGCAATGATTAAACATCATGAAAATTCTGGTTGCTTGAAGAAGTGGGGCTGCACACAAGGTTTGAACAAGCAAGGGGTTGCTTCTAAAGTACACTATGCACATGCAAGGAGGTGAGGGGGGAATAGTTCAGATCTGAATGATGCTACCAAAGTCAGAATTTTTCACACAATCTACCAAGTCATGCGCACATGGTGGAGTGGAGGGAAGGTGTCATCATGAGCACATGCTAGGAGGTTTCTCTAAGTCCACAAGCAAGACAGCTTTGTGGCAGCCAAAAAAATCTTAATTGATGCAGTCTTTGTGCGCATGTGATGAGGGAGATGCAGCCCCAAAATCCTTCTTTTGATGCATGTGGAAGCAAGGGGCAGATTTGGCTCATGATGGACTGCCAAAAGCATGCAAAAATCTGCACATTTGAGCCTCATGATGGAAGGTGTAAGGTGGTTCTCCAAGTCAACACTCAAAGGCAGATTTGTGTCATAAAAATCTGATCCATGACCCCCCCCATGTGCGCCTAAAAGAAGAAGAATGCAGCCCAAAATCATGCTAAATAGTACATGTGTCTTCCATGCAATGAAGTTGAAATCAAGTGATGCACAAGCAAAGTGATGTGGCGGTCATACAAGAGGAAAATTGGCAGATTTTTCTAAGTATTTTCTACCTCTTATGCGCATGAATGAGTGAGATGATACACCTAGCCATGTGAAGGTTCCTTGGTACACAAACATCCTTGTTGGACAAGGCTTAGGGGAGATAAGGGTGGACACAACCTTGCGCTGAACTAGCTTGATCCAAAAGCCTCCTTGGGCCATTGGCCTACACCTACAAAGAACCCAATCACACAAGTCCAATAGTGACAAGTCCACACACACTAGCCCACTTCCAAAGTCCTATAACACAAAAGCCTTATAACACACACAATCAAATTACTCTTATGATTTTAATAAATTTCACATGCCTACATATGCACCCTCCTATGATTTAATTTAAATACTTACCTTAGAATCATTAAAGGATAAAGATCAAACAATTCGCAAGCCATCAAACCTACACCATAAATCCGAATTCTACACATACATCTATAACATATAGTACTTATGTATTTTATTAATTATGCGGGATGTTACAAAAAGAGTCGTTTGCTAAGCGGAATTAGAGTCGTTACGTCACATAAGCTAACAAAGACTCTTATGCTATAAATTCAAACCCGAAAAGCGTTTCTACAATCCTTATCACTTCTGTTAGGACGATAAAAAATATTTCAAGTAAATTAGAAAGAGCACGTTTGGGGCTTCGCGTGCATATAAAATAATAGTAAATCAGAGTTCGTTTGCTCATAAAATCATCACCCGTAAGGTGCACTGTAAAAATTTCAGCACATAAATCTTTCAAAAATTCCTTTCACAAAGGTTTTCCAAAATAGCCGCTGTTCATAAAAGTTCAAGATGAAATAGAGATGATAGAGTCTACAGTCATCCAAGAGTACCAAAATATTAATCATTACAGTCATCCAATCAATCAAACAGCAACAGTACAAGTCCATTCATCAGCAAGCAACAGCAAACATCATCCTTCAATTGCTTTTACGTCCTCCTGCCATTTAGGAAAATAGCAGCCCCGAAGGGGTGAGAATAATCCCAGTAGTGTGGCAACAAAACCAATAATATAACAGTATTAACTAGGCACAAAATCATAAACAGTCACTTCAACATATCCTTGTTCCTTTTCCTTTTTCCTTTTCATCATATTCATATATTGCGTATATAACGCCTTTCCTTTGCGCTTTTAGCACCGTCGTGCGCGCACTTCACAGTGGAATCAAATATCCCTTGGCACCTGAGCTCCATGTGGATTCCAACTGTGGGCCTATGCGGACTGATGCCAAGTGTCCCATACCCCGGTACCTTGGGGATGCCTATATGATGCTTGCTCAAACACATGGTCCTGTACATAACTATTCTAAAACAAGGCCTATATGATCTTGATACATGCATGTCATGCTATGCTTTCACACACAAAGCGTAAAAATGCGGTATGATGTAAGATGCATGCTTATATACCTTTCATATAGCCATCACGGCACATATACTTTTCATATGCGTTATGCTGCCACATAACGTCTTTACCTCATAATCATATAGCCATCACGGCACATTTTTGGCAGTTTCCTTTCATCATAATGGAACATAATACTTTTACGGAATATGGAGCATCATGTCACAATTTTATACCAGTAGTCAATAGTCACATTAGGTAATATCGCCTGACACTTACCTTGTGTGCCTTAAACAATACCAAACAGCGGCGAAGTATCTCACTTCTTAGGCGCACCTAAATCAATTACAACCAATCATTTACAGCGGCGATATACAGCAGAAACAGTGAGCATACAACAACGTTTTATAGCAGAAAACAGTGAGCATACAGCAGCGTTTTACAGCAGAAAACAGTGAGTTGTTTCTTAACACAGTGAGCAGAAATCATTGACGTTTTCCTTAAAAACAGTGGACTGAAACAGTGACGTTTTATGCAGAAACAGTGGCTCATTAAGTACTAAAACAGTGAGCATTTTATGCAGAAACAGTGGCATGTGAGGCACTAAAACAGTGGGTATTGTGTGCAGAAACAGTGGCATTAAAATGGTGATCTTGTCCAACCGAAACAGTGACCTATTCATCCTCAAACAGTGGCACATTCATAAAGGGACAGTGGCATATATATCCTCAAAACAGTGGCATATTCTTACCAAAACAGTGGCATATTTATACAAAAACAGTGGCATTAAATCAACCATATTCATGAGACTTTCATTCCATAACTTATGCGTACAAATCATCATAAAATATCTTCATCCTTATACTTTCACCATGCTCATTCTTGAATCCAAAACAAAACATAATCAAGGAAACATCTCATGCACACACATGGTTACACACAATGAAAGAGGTCTAAGTCCTAGGCTTACCTCTTGTAGCACACACTTCTTGATCACACACCACACCTTCTAGTACCACCTAACCACACGTTCACCTTTCCTCTAGGATGGTTTATGCGCACTCCAAGGTGAAGGAACAATCTGGACAGACTTCTAATGGTGAGGAATAGGCTGAACAGTGAGGGGGAAAAGGAGAAACTCACACTTCACTTGTGTCTTAGGCCACGGTTTGATGGTGAGGGAAGGAGAGAGTTGCCAAGGTTTTTCTTTCTCCAAGAGTTCATGCAATGTTCAGCTAGAGAGTGAGGGAATGAGGGAGGAAATTGGCTGAATGTAAAGTGAGGACAGCCCCCCCTCTCTTGTGCGCACAATTAAAGGGAGAAGGGAGGAGATTGCAATGATGAACATTATGGCAAAAAATCTGGTTTCTTGTGCAGGTGGGACTGCACTCAAGGTCAAAACAAGCAAGTGGTTGCTTCTAATGTACACTATGCACATGCAAGGAGTGAGGAGAGGAGAGTTCAGATCTGAATAAGGTGCTGCCAAGTCAGAATTTTTCTGCACAAACAGCCAAGTCTTGCGCACATGGTGGAGTGGAGAGAGTTGGCAGCTTTCTCCTCCACACAAAGCACATGCAATCTGCCCAAAAATCCTTCTTTGGTTGCATGTGGAGGCAAGGACAGATCTGGTTCATGATGGACTGCCAAAAGCATGCAGAAATCTGCACATTTCAGCCTCATGATGGAAGGTGTAAGGTGGTTCTCCAAGTCAACAAGTTAGGCAGGTTTGTGTCATAAAAATCTGCTCCATGACACCTCCATGTGCGCCTAAAATGAAGAAGAATGCAGCCCAAAATAGTGCTAAGGAGTACATGTGTCTTTCATGCAATGAAGTTGAATCCAAATGATGCACAAGCTAGGTGTGAGGTGGCGGTCATGAAGGGAAAGTTGGCAGATTTTTCTAAGTCCTTTTCTATCATCCTATGCGCATGAAATGAGTGGTAAAAAGATTGCCATGTGAAGGTTCCTTGGTACACAAGACAGCCTTGTTGGACAAGGCTTAGGGAAGGTAAGTGTGGACACAACCTTGGGCTGAACATGATTGACCCAAAAGCCTCCTTGGGCCAATGGCCACACACACAAAGAACCCAATCACACAAGTCCAATAGTGACAAGTCCACACACACTAGCCCACTTCCAAAGTCCAATAAACACTAAAGCCTTCTAACACACACTCAATTTACTCATATGAATTTAATAAATTTCACATGCCTACATATGCACCCTCCTATGATTTAATTTAAATACTTACCTTAGTCTCATCCAAGGATAAGGTCATGTAATTTCGCAAACCATCACACATACACATGCATCTATCTCATTTAACACCTATGTATTTTACTAATTATGTGGGATGTTACACATTAGAAATCAATCCTTCCATGAAATCCGATGAAACTTGGAGGGAGGGGGTGGGGTGGGGTGGGGTGGGGGATCTGTTTAAGCATGGATGCTTGCAAAAAACCAGATCAAAATTCGATGCCTGGGTACGATTTTCCATTTTTTTTTCAGATTTTCTCAAATTACGCCTCTTGAAAAATTAATAATAAAATTAATCCCACTCGGAAAAATCATGAAACTTTGGGAACAGTAAGATATGGTTTTTCCAAGCATGCATGCAAAAAATCATACCGGAATTCAATTTCTAGGTCCGAATTTGGACGTCTTCCTCCTCAAAAAAAAGGTATCTAGTTGAACGAAACTGGCAACTGCATGTAAGGCTATTATATATATACACATATATTGGGGGAGCAGGCATCATCCGCTCCAAAAATTCATTAGAAATCAATCCTTCCATGAAATCCGATGAAACTTGGAGGGGGGTGGGGTGGGGTGGGGTGGGGTGGGGGATCTGTTTAAGCATGGATGCTTGCAAAAAACCAGATCAAAATTCGATGCCTGGGTACGATTTTCCATTTTTTCTCAGATTTTCTCAAATTACGCCTCTTGAAAAATTAATAATAAAATTAATCCCACTCGGAAAAATCATGAAACTTTGGGAACAGTAAGATATGGTTTTTCCAAGCATGCATGCAAAAAATCATACCGGAATTCAATTTCTAGGTCCGAATTTGGGCGTCTTCATCCTCAGAAAAAAGGTTTCTAGTTGAACGAAACTGGCAACTGCATGTAAGGCTATTATATATATATATACACATATATGGGGGGAGCAGGCATCATCCGCTCCAAAAATTCATTAGAAATCAATTCTTCCATGATGGATCGTTGATCTTGTGGAGTCACCCGGATGAATCACGACCGAACAAGTTGTGAAAGGAATCTTGACGGCGGCGAGGCTGGTTCTTCATGGTCTCGATCATGCCTAGCGAGGTGGACATGGCGCTACCCGGTGCTTCATTCGCGCGCATGCCTTACGCAATGCGGGTGGTGGTTCGTTTGGTGGTGTTGGGTCGCGCTGAGCGCAAGGGCGTGTGAGTGGTGGCTGGGTTGTTTGTGTTGGCCGGCTCCATGCTTGTGCGTCGAACGGTCTGCACGTAACCCTCTCCAGCGTCACCAAGTGTCCCGTTGCGGCCCTGGTGTTCGTTCGCGGTTCCTGTGCTGACTACCTGTGAAATGGTACTCGCGTGGCTCGTAATTCTCCTTCCATCCGGGCTCCCCATGCGGGGTTGCCGGAGGATTTCAAGGTAATGCACGCGCTCCTCGTTAGTCATTTCGTTGTCATGACTTCTGCGGTGCACGGGCATGTGCCGTTCTCTCGGATGCAGTCCATGCGGTGAACGTGGGCCGATGCCCCATTGTGTCCCTCGATTTTTCCAAGCATACATGCAAAAAATCATACCGGAATTCAATTTCTAGGTCCGAATTTGGACGTCTTCCTCCTCAAATATCGAAATCATACCTCTCCTACACTTGCAACCATCATCAAGTAATGAAAGAAAAGAGATAATGGATGGTTACCTTGTCTCCAGCCATTTTGATCGAAACTTATGCAGAAAATTTGTCCCAAACCCAAGTAAAAGTCTTCCCAATGTCAAATGAGAAATATGAAAGTGGAGAAGATGAACAGTGGTGGGAGATGGTGGTGGTGCACGGTGGTGGTGTGGAAGAATGGGGGAAGGAAGAGATGAAAGGGAAAGAGAAGGAGTGTGGGTGTGTGTGGGTGTGTGTGGTGAGAAGGGAAAGTGGAAAGGGAAAGAGTGAGAGGGAGGGAAGAAGAAGGTGACGAAGAAGAAGAGTGGAGAGGGAAAGGGAAAGGGTGAGGGAGAAATGGGGAATAGGTGGGGTGGTGTGGAGGGGAGAAGGAAAATAAAAGAAAAGGGGGGGGCGCGGCGCTTGGGAACTTAGGGTTGCACGCGTAAAACCTTGTCCACGCTTCAAGCGTGGGGTTCCACGCTTCAAGCGTGGACCTACTGCCCCTAACGATCCATATTCCCCTTCTACGCTGCAAGCGTGGAGTTCCACGCTTGGAGCGTAGACATTCTGTGTCTGGCTCTTCAACTTCCATTCCCACGCTTCAAGCGTAGGGTTCTACGCTTGGAGCGTGGGACTACTGTCCCTTTCGAGTTTCCTGCGCTGCAAGCGTGGATTCCCACGCTTGAAGCGCCCAGCTTCTGCTCCAACATCTTTTCTACGCTCCAAGCGTAGGGTTCCACGCTTGGAGCGTAGATCCTCTGTCCCAGTTATCCTTTCTACGCTTGAAGCGTAGAGTTCTACGCTTCAAGCGTAGACTCTCTGGATCTTTCACTTCCTTCCTTCATTCAAAACTTTTTTTTTTTTTTAAATTTTTTTTTTTCTGGTTTACCTAAAAAAAATGAAAACAAGATACAAATACAAGGATAAAAATGTTGGGTTGCCTCCCAACTAGCGCGTGTTTAACGTCCCGAGCCTGACGGTTACCTCATTTAAGTTGCAATGGAATGAAGGCGCAAAGCCACAACTTGTTTCATTACGGGTCCTCCATGGAAGAACTTCAACCTAGAGCCATTGACCTTGAAGGGTCTGTCGTCCTCCATGGAAGATATCTCAACAGTACCATATGGAAAGACCTTTTTAATCACAAAAGGTCCTGTCCACCTGGATTTCAACTTCCCTGGAAAAAGTTTCAATCGGGAATTGTATAACAATACCTGCTGACCAGGCTCAAACTCTTTGTGTTTAAGTTTGCTATCATGATACTTCTTAGCTTTTTCTTTATAAATTCTAGAGCTTTCAAAGGCTGAATTCCTAAACTCATCAAGCTCTAACAGTTGAAACTTTCGTTTCTCAAGAGCTGCTGTGGCATCAAAGTTTAGGAATTTAATAGCCCAAAAGGCTCTATGTTCAAGCTCCACTGGTAAATGACAAGCTTTCCCGTACACAAGCTGATAGGGAGACATTCCTATCGGAGTTTTGTATGCAGTTCGGTATGCCCACAGTGCATCATCCAGTCTCTTCGACCAATCCTTTAGAGAAATACTGACAGTCTTTTCCAGGATTCGCTTCAGTTCCCTATTGGAAACTTCCACTTGACCACTTGTCTGCGGATGATAAGGTGTAGCGACCTTATGCTTGACACCATACTTTGTTAACAGATTTTCAAATTGCTTATTGCAAAAATGAGAGCCTCCATCACTTATGATCGCTCTTGGCACTCCAAATCTGGTAAAGATATTCTTTCTCAGGAAGTTTACAACCACCTTTGCATCATTAGTAGGAAGAGCTATTGCCTCAACCCACTTAGAAACGTAATCCACAGCTACCAGAATGTACTGGTTGGAATAGGAAGATGGAAATGGTCCCATGAAATCAATCCCCCATAAATCAAATAATTCCACCTCCATAATAGTGTTTAGAGGCATTTCATCTTTCCGGGAAATGTTCCCTGTCTTTTGGCATCTTTCGCACTTTTCAACATACTCTCTGGCATCTTTGAAAAGAGTAGGCCAGTAATACCCACTTTGCAATACCTTTTGAGCAGTTCTGTTTCCACCAAAATGGCCACCATAATCAGAATTGTGACAATGCCATAAAATCTCCTTGATTTCCAATTCTGATACACATCTTCTCAAGATTCCATCAGCACATTGGAAATACAGGAATGGATCATCCCATACATACCTCCTAGCATCATGTAAGAACTTTTTTACTTGTTGCTTTGTGAGATCAGGAGGTACTTTCTTGATTACCTTAAAATTCACAAAATCAGCAAACCATGGTTCCATATGCAGTGCAAAAATTGGTTCTTCAGATAATTTCACAGATATTGCAAGGACTTGTTCATCCGGAAAATAATCGTTGATCTCTAAAGCAGGATCATCTTGTAGGGTCTTCTCTCGGATCCTGGATAAGTGATCAGCAACTTTATTTTCCATTCCTGACTTGTCTTTGATCTCTAAATCAAACTCTTGAAATAACAACATCCACCTTAACAGTCGTGGTTTTGCATTTTGTTTAGAGATCAAATACTTTATTGCTGCGTGATCAGTAAAAATGATAGTCTTGGCACCAAGGAGATATGGTCTAAATTTATCAAGTGCATAGACCACAGCGAGCATCTCCTTCTCTGTTGTTGCATAGTTTACCTGTGCTTCATTCAGAACTTTGCTAGCATAGTAAATTACGTGCAACAGTTTGTTTCTTCGTTGGCCAAGAACAGCACCAATAGCAAGATCACTAGCATCGCACATCAACTCAAATGGCATACTCCAATCAGGTGAAACCAAGACAGGAGCAGTAGTGAGTTTTTCCTTTAATAAATTAAAGGCTTTAAGACACGCATCATCAAAAACGAACTCATTGTCTTTCATGAGAAGTTGACTTAATGGCTTGGCAATTTTAGAGAAGTCTTTGATGAATCTTCTATAAAAGCCAGCATGACCAAGGAAACTTCTTACTCCATTAACATTAATTGGAGGAGGTAGTTTTTCAATGAGCATTAGTTTTGCTCTATCAACTTCTATACCTTCCTTAGAAATTTTGTGTCCAAGCACAATGCCTTCTTGGACCATGAAGTGACATTTTTCCCAGTTAAGGACCAGGTTTGTCTCCTGACATCTTTTCAGTACTTTAGATAAGTTGCCTAAGCAATCATCAAAGCAAGAGCCAAATACCGAAAAGTCATCCATGAATACTTCTAAGAACTTTTCTACCATATCTGAGAAGATTGATAACATGCACCTTTGAAAAGTAGCAGGTGCATTGCACAATCCAAACGGCATTCTCCTATAGGCAAAAACGCCAAAAGGACAAGTGAATGCTGTCTTTTCTTGGTCTTCCGGAGTCACTGCAATTTGATTATAACCACTGTACCCATCAAGGAAACAATAATAAGAATGACCTGCTAACCTTTCCAGCATTTGATCCACAAAAGGGAGAGGAAAATGATCCTTCCTAGTTGCTTCATTAAGCCTTCTATAGTCAACACACATTCTCCATCCAGTAATTGTCCTGGTAGAGATTAATTCATCTTTATCGTTCTTCACCACAGTGACACCTCCTTTCTTTGGCACAGTTTGTACAGGACTTACCCATGCAGTATCTGATATTGAATAAATCATTCCAGCATCAAGAAGTTTAACTACTTCTTTTCTCACCACTTCTTTCATCATGGGGTTCAATCTCCTTTGAGGCTGCCTTACAGGTTTGATATCATTCTCCATGAGAATTTTATGCGTACAGAAAGAAGGGCTTATACCCTTAAGATCAGCCATGGACCATCCTAAAGCAGTCTTATGCTTTAAAAGAATTTCTTTCAGTTTCTTCTCATCATTAGCAGATAACCTGTTATTTATGATCACTGGATATGTTTCATTGTCACCCAGGAACATATACTTTAGGGCTGGAGGTAACTCCTTAAGATCAACTTTAGGAGCACCTATTTCCTTGTCAGAAGTCTTCTGTTCAAGCAACTCATTAGCAACTTTAATGTCTTCCTCAAAAGGGATATGATCTCTTTCTTGCAATTCAACAGTAAATTCTTGCAAGGGAGTTTCATCTTCATGCATCACTTCCTCTAAGACATTAATTTCAAAACAATCACTATCATCATATGGTCTTTTTATTGCATCAAAGACATTGACAGTGATTGTGTCTTCATTCATCCTTAGCACCAGCTTTCCTTGTTCTACATCAATCATTGCACGGGCTGTGGCCAGGAAAGGTCTACCCAATATGAGAGGCATTTCATTCTCAACCTCCATATCAAGCACAATAAAATCAGCCGGAAAGATGAACTTGTCAATTTTTACAAGAACATCTTCGACTATTCCACTTGGCTTCCTCAAGGATCTATCAGCCAGCTGAAGAGAAACCAGAGTAGGCTTCAATTCAGTGATCCCTAAGGCTTTACAAACAGATAAGGGCATCAGATTAATACTTGCCCCTAAATCACACAAAGCTTTGCCAATCTTTGTGTCTCCTATTTCAATTTCAATATTAAAGCTTCCAGGATCACGAAGTTTGGGAGGAAACTTCCTAGTGATAATAGCACTGCACTTCTCATTAAGTGCAACTGTTTGGCATTCCTGTAGCTTTTGCTTCCTGGAAAGGAGATCTTTCATGAATTTGGCATAGTTTGGCATATTAGCCAATGCTTCAGCGAACGGAATGTTCACATGCAATTTCTTGAAAAGATCAAGAAATCTGTCATAACTTTTGGCTTTTAATTCTGGCTTCAACCTTCCAGGATAAGGTGCCATTTTCATCAGATACTCTTCACTGAGTTCAAATTTTTCTTTTGGAAGAGTAGCTGTCTCCTTCTCATCATCAGTTGGTTTCAATACTTCAGGAGATTTTTCTTTTTCTTTTTCAGGTTTCTCCTCTTGTTCGATCTTCTTTTCCTTCTCAATAGGTTTTGGTGGTGATGATACCACTTTCCCACTTCTAGTTGTAACTGCCAGACAATCTTCCTTGGGGTTAGTAGTAGTGTTACCAGGAAAGGTACCTGGAGCTCTATCAGATAATTGTTGGGCTAGTTGACCAATCTGATATTCCAGGTTCTTGATTGAAGCTTTTGTATTTCTGGAATCAGCTCTGCTCTCCTCAATGAAAGCATTGGTACTTCTTTGATTAGCCTTACTTTCCTCCATGAAAGCGTTAGTACTTTGTGCTAATGTTCCGACTAAACGCTCCAGGTCAGAAGGCTCTTTTTTTGGAATAGGTGGTGGTTTTAGATAGTTGTCTGATGTCATATCTAAACCAGTACCTTGATAACTTTTCCTCTGGTAATTATTACCACCAGCAGCATTATTTTGATTTCTTGAGAAATTTTGATTAGGGCGCTGATCATACCAAATACCATTTACCTGAAATTGTTGAGTAGAATCTGAGGACATCAATGTAGGACAAGTATTGGTGTCATGATCTTCATGACAATACTCACAATCAAGGACAACTGCACTTGCTTGAACTTTGGAAAGTTGCATCCTTTCAAACTTCGCATGCAGATTGGACATTTGTTGTGATAACAACTTTTGTTCTGCCAGCATTGCACTATTATCATTGATTGGCACTGTTTCCCTTTTCCCTGTCCTTATAGATGTTTCATTCTCGTTCTTAGCTAACTTGTCAATAAGATGATATGACTCAGAAGCTAGTTTATCACCCAAAGAACCGCCTGCTGCAGTATTAATAACCAATTTTGTTTCTGGTAAACAACCATTGAAGAAGATTCTCACTTGGTCCCCTTGAGATAGGTTATAATGAGGAACCTTTCTCATGAGGGCCTTGAATCTATTCCAAGAAGCGCAGATGGTCTCTCCAAATTGTTGTTTGAAGGAGGTGATATCATTCACCATGGTGTTGTATTTCTCCATGGGGAAGAACTCTGCAAAGAATTTTTCAGATAAATTTTCCCAAGAGATGATGCTATCCGCAGGTTGTCTTTCCACCCAATCAAGAGCTTTTCCCTTAACAGAAAAAGGGAAAAGTCTTAATCGTATTGCATCATCAGAAACATGTGGAGGCTTTGTAGAGTCACAGATTCGTAAAATTCTGTAAACGAATGTTTGAGGATTTTCATTGTCTTATCCTCAATACTTTTCTCTCTCGGCCAACTGAATGATGTTGGACTTGAGTTCCCATTGATTGTTCCCAAATTCTGGTGGAACAATTC